>BRDA01077480.1:0-27890 GCA_036984385.1 Crenuchus spilurus
CTCCTTCCCTCAGTTAGAGCATTGAAGATGGGTCATGGCTGGGTCTTCCAACATGACAATGACCCAAAGTACACAGCCAGGATAACCAAGGAGTGACTCCGTATGAAGCATATCAAGGTTCTGGAGTGAACCTAGCCAGTCTCCAGACCTAAACCCTATAGAAAATCTTTGGAGCGAGCTCAAACTCCGTGTTTCTCAGCGACAGCCCAGAAACCTGGCTGATCTGGAGAAGATCTGTGTGGAGGAATGGGCCACAATCCCTGCTGCAGTGTGTACAAAGACTACAGGAAATGTTTGACCTCTGTAAAGGCTACTGTACCAAATATTAACATTGATTTTCACAGGTGTTCAAATACTTATTTTCAGCAGTAACACACAAATAAATTATTAAAAAATCATACATTGTGATTTCTGGATTTTTTCTTTTAGATTTTGTCTCTCACAGTGGACATGCACCTAAAATTTCAGACCCCTCAATGATTTCAAAGTGGGAGAACTTGCAAATTCGCCGGGTGTTCAAATACTTATTTTCCTCACTGTATGTAATTTTGTAACTATGCAAATACATTTGTGCATATAAAAATAACCTGCTTTTAAGTAAAATGTATATTAAAACAACTGTTAAAAACTGAGTTTTTGTATTTCAACATGAAATAAATGTCAAATGTTGATGGTTTGGGTATAAAAAATTCTAATTAGTAGAAAATGTGGTTCGTGATGCATAATATAATAACATATGCTTACTTGAATGGAGATTTTCCATTTAAAAGAAAACAAAGTCACTGTTCAGGAACCCAGACCATAACTTTTAACAACCTAAGTCCAGATTTACCAAACATTCTGATTGTGTTCGTTTGCAAGCATCTAAAGTCATAAAACCTTGTGGAGAAGCAACCTGAATCAGAGATGAATAGATTTGGGAATAGTGGAGAGGGACCAGTTTCAACATGTGAAGAAAGATCTGGAATGATAACCTAACATAATGTCAAAGGGACTCAATTTGGACCAATATCTAGATTTTTCACTCTTGACCTCCACTATGTTCAATAATCCAAGTCCCATAATCATATCCCTGTAGCACATCTCTCCTTGATTCTCCTTTTCACATACTAAACAAGTCCCTTTGTCTTCAGACAATGGCACAGACTGCTCGTTTGACATGCTTTTTCTTCATTCTCACCCTGACAGTGACATTTATGTTCATTTGCTCCGTGCTGTAGCCACACATCTGGAGCTCTTGGGCCCTCCTCTTTCTCTCATTTTCCTTTTTTCAATTCTGACAATCTCGCTGATGCAGATGGACTTGCCAAGGGTACTGAGCCTTAGACAAACACACAGAGTGGATGGGAGGACACTCAGGGTTCTGCAGTCCTGCGTTTAGTAGAGGCTCAATCAAACCTCCGAGGGGAGGCTGCCTGTCAGCTGTAGGCCATGCAGGGGCAGAACAAAAGGCAGCGAGGGCCACACTGCAGTCAGGACACTGCGGCCCTACTACTCCCTATAGACTGATACTAACACCCAGAGGAGCTCACATTTGCTGACAGAAACAAAGGAAGACTTAGAAAAATAGGTAGAAAAGTAATGTATGAGAGAGACAAGGAAATAAAAGAAAAATATTCAAAATATGACAAATATATGACAAAATGTTTTGTATAAACCCCATTTTCCAAAAAAATGAGTCACTTTCTAAGAATGCAATAAAAATTTGTAACCTGTTTTTTTCACTTGAATCATTAATTTAGCAAACAAAAGGTCAATGAAACGATGTTGTTGTCCGTGTTTAACAAATTTAATTCTCTCTGTTTATTATAAACAAACTTAGAAATTGATGACTGCAATCTCAAACAAAACTGGGACAGAGGCATGTTTACCACTGGATCACATCACCTTTTCTTTCAATTATACTTTTCAATTGTTTGGGAATGAAATATACAGAATGTTGCAGTTTTACAAGTGGATTGTTTTGCCCATTCTGGCTGTTTATGAAGCTTGAGCTGCTCAACAGTCTGTGGTGGTCCTCCAGTTCTCTGATTGTCCTCTACATGATGTACAATACTGTTTCAATAGGAGACTGAACTGCAGGTACAGTGCCCTCCATAATTATTGGCACCCCTGGTTAAGAAGTGTTCTTTGGCTTCTAATAAATTCTTTTTTAAGAAAAATAATATCGGACAACAATGCAAAAAAAGAGAAAAATCTAAGCTTTAATTCAAGTGCCTTTATTTGGTGGGGAAAAAAATCACAAATTAAGAAATAAATCTTTTGAATGAAATCATGTGTGCCACAATTTTTGGCACCCCTGGTTTTAGTACTTTGTACAACCTCCTTTTGCCAACAAGACAGCACTTCATCTTCTGCTATAACTCTTAACAAGATGGGAGAATACAGAAAGAGGGATCTTCGACCATTCCTCTTTGCACATTCTCTCTAAATTGTCCAGAGTCCTGAGTCTTCTCCTATGCACTCTCCTCTTCAGCTCACCCCACAGGTTTTCTATTGGGTTGAGGTCTGGGGACTGAGATGGCCATGATAGGAGCTTGATTTTGTGCCTTGTGAACCATTTTTGAGTAGATTTGGCCACATGTTTAGGGTCATTGTCTTGCTGAAAGATCCACTGATGACCCATCTTCAGCTTTCGGGCAGAGGCCACCAGATTCTGATTCAAAATGTCTTGATATTTCAAAGAGTTAATGATCCCATGTATCCTTACAAGTTTCCCAGGTCCTTTGGAGTAGAAACAGGCCCACAGAATCACCAATCCTCCCTCATACTTAACAGTGGACATGAGGTGTTTTTTTGCGTACTCATCCTTGGTGTTATGCTTACAGTGTTTGTTGCAAAAAAGCTCTATTTTGGTCTCATCTGACCAAAGCACACAGTCCCAGTTAAAATCCCAGTACCACTTGGCAAACTCCAGCCGTTTACGCTTATGAGTATAACTCAGAAAAGGCTTTATCCATGCATGCCTCCCAAACAGCTTGTTGGCATGTAGATAGTGCCTGATGGTTGTTTGGGAGATTTCATAAACCCAAGATGCTACCATTTGATTCAATTCTCTTACAATGAGCTTTGGAGAAGTTTTTACTTCTCTTACCATCCTTCTCACTGTGCATGGTGGCAAGATACACTTGCGTTCCCTTCCAGGCTTGTTTGTCACAGTTCCAGATGTTTTGAACATTTTGATGATTGCTCTGACTGTAGATAAGGGCATCTGCAAGTGAGTGGATATTTTCTTGTAGCCATTGCCTGATTTATGAAGGTCAACACACATCTGCCTTATTTGAATAGTGTCTTCTCTTGTCTTTCCCATGTTTAAGAGTGAGTAAAAGACATACGCCTTTGTGTGATGCCATATTTATACCCCAGGGAAACAGGAAATTATTAATTACTAATTAAAGGTTCCTAGATACTTTGATCCACTTTATAAACTACAGTAGAAATGACAAAAATGGTTCAAATACATTTATTTCCAAGAAATTGTTAAGGGTGCCAATAATTGTGGAACAGGTCATTTTATGGGAAATAATTATTTCTTAGTCAGGATTTTTCTTTCTTTATTTTTTTTCACTTGAGTTGAAGGTTGCTTTTTACTAACCTTTTTCAGAGTGAGATTATTCTTCTGCAATAAAAAATGTATTTATTTTAACACATTTTAACTAGGGGTGCCAATAATTATGGAGGGCACTGTAGGTCAGTCACACAAAACCCTGTCTATGAAGCGCTGGTCTTTTAACTTGTGAAGAATGAAACCTGACATTGTCTTCCTGAGAAAAGAATTTGTCTTAAAGGCAGCATATGTCTCTCCAAAATACCCATATAAGCCTCCACATCAATGGCACCTTCATATGTATGCAGATTACCCATGTTGTGTGTACTGATGCACCATGCCATCACAGATGCTGCTGTTTGTGTTTTTCTTTGGTTATAGTCTGGATGGTCTGCTTTACCTTTGGCATGTAGAATCCAACATCTGTTTTTCCCCAAAACAAGCTGAAATGAGGGCTTGATGTTCATAGACATTACACCGCCCTTGGCCTTTAAGCACCAGTCACAAAAGATATCCCTTGAAATTCTTTGCAGTCTTTCACTGTGAAACGGACTATTTTTTGAGTGTGTTGCAGGCATCAATTTGTTTTTCTTTCTTTTCTTTTTTTTTTTTTTACCGATTTAGTCCCCAGTGTTTTTTCGTAGCTAATTGACCCACCCATTCATTAACACTCTCCCTATCATTTGTAATGTCCCTGACTCTAGGAGGGTGCAGACTGTTCTGTTCAGTTGCCGACTGGATCTCAGATATTCAGCATGTCAAATATTTCCCGGGCATCTGCGACTGGTCGGTGATATTTCCCGGGCATCTGCGACTGGTCGGTGATCAATCAGTGATGGCTCGGCGAGCGTCTTTCAGCAGTTCACACTACGTGACTGCGCGTGCCCTGAGTAATGCCCAACTTGCCTCCCAGCAGAGTGATCTACAAAAAAACTGGCCGACGACTGGAAAACTGGGCTAAAATCATGTCATGTGAACAAGGCATTACCTGCCCAAAGAGAACACAGCCAATTTTGCTCTCTCTGGTTCCGGCTGCCAATGGCAAGCAGCACGATTTGGGATTCAAACTCATGATCCTCAAATTATAGTGATCGTGCCTTAGTCTGCTTAGCCAATTTTTACATTTCTTTATCTTTAACAAATAAAGATAAGGTCAGAATTGAAAACACTGTAATTTTTGTGTCCAAGTGAATTAACCAATAGATTTCAGTTTTTATTGCATTTTAAGTGTCAAAGTGTTAAAGTTTGTACAACAATTTTTGAAGCCATATTTTCACAAATGATACTTTGGACCAACTTAATAAAATTTACTATCAATCAAAATATTTATTTCTCCAAAGACACAAAATTACTTTCAAACAAAGTAAAAAGATTATTTGTTATAAAGAACAAATAGTGTCTTAACACTTATTTTCTGAAAAACCTAATATTACATCCAAGTTGTCATGATTTCATATCATGTTGAATACACCCTGCCCATCAGTGTTTGCACATGTATGTCATTATTTGTTCCCTATTTAAATACTTATGTGTTTCAGTCTTGTCGGGACTCACTGTTCATTAGTTGTGTGTGAAGCTGTCTTTACAGTATTTGTGCCTATGTTCTGTGCTTGGGATCACGTTTTTAAAATATAGTTCAACTGCTCCACAAGTGTGTCCACCTGCCTGCTTTCCAGCTTTCCTGCCTCTCATCATTACATAAGTAAAGTTTTTAGTTTTGAATAAATTATTTAAAGCACTGTAATTTTGTTACAGGTAATTTTATTAATGTGTCGCAAGTTAATTTTATGATTCAGTATAAATAGTTCCCTTAAACCCAAATGTAATCAATCAGCAAAGACTTGTTTGTTGTGCTTTTATAGTTTTGAGCTAGAGGCTAAATTAACATAATGAAAGCTCAGTCTATGTTCCATATGCTTATGCTATATTCTATAACTAATCATTTCTGACCTCCTTTTTGGAAAAACGAAAGAAAATGCAAACATAATTCGAAATTTCAACTCAGATGCTCTGAATGTTGTTCTTAACTCCACAGCATATGATGTCAAATTAAAATGTCCACAGCACTGATGTTTCTATTACACTTTATGCCTTATGCTTTAAAATGGCTATAGGTTTGCTACCCACCAAAGAACATCTGCTAACAGCTTTTAAAAGGTCTACTGCACTGAGGGCAGCATCACTGCACTCTTTGTTGTTTTGTGTTGTAATCATACCAACCCATTCAATAGCACATTTTTGGACAATATCCATAAAATCTGTGAAATTTAGCAAAATTTTAAATGAATTTAGTAGGATCCTGGGTATAGGCTTTCATTACATATCTACATTAATGTCATAGCTCTGTAGGTAAACAAACTAAGCATTTGGTTTAAATTAGATACACTGCAAAGAGGTACACACAAGGTGTTGTAAGGAATAATAGTAGCAATACAAATTAGACCACAGAAGACACATGTAGGTCATTCTGGATTGTAAATAAATTGGCTATATTTGCATAATAGACCTTCTGACCCCTAGTTCCTATAATGACCACTGCAACCTTTTGAAAAATGAACTGTGCAAAATCAAAACAATGGATTTTGTTTACAATTTCAACAACTAAATTACATTTAATGTTGAGATGTCAGTGGAATTCCTTCCATTCCTTCTAAATTCAGAATGGCTGCAGAAGCTGTATTTAAGTACAATTCCATGTTAAGTCCATTCAAAATTAATTATCATGTAGCTTGAGTTTGAGGCAAGTGATTATTTAAGCATATAAGCCAAGTTTTCATTATTAAGCTACATTAAACTTGCAGCTTCAGCACAAAAGGAATAAAGCAAACTACTGGCATCAAACAAATTTACGAACAATTACAGAAGACACTGCAGACCAAACAAGTGTTTTGGCTTTACTATGTGGACAAAAATGGGTTTTAGCACCTAGCACTTATCGTTTTTTAACTATATTAATTAAACATTATAACTTCTGTTGGCTGCAATTTCTGTACTGTTATTTTTTGGCCAATGTGATTGCACACAACAGAATTTGACTTCCGCATTGAACCCATCTGTGCAGTGAAACACACACACTAGTGAACACTAGGCTGTAAGAACATGTGCCTGAAGTGGTGTGCAGCCCTATCCACGGCGCCCGGGGAGCGGTTGGGGATTAGGTGCCTTGCTCAAGAGCACTTCAGTCATGACCTACCTGGGTCCGATCCGGCGACCTTCCAGTCACAAGACCAGTTCCCTAACCACCAGGCCACGGCTGCCCCCCTACTAAGTCACTGTCTCCATAATAACTGCTGTGCAGGTTTGAATGTCTTATGTCAATACATTTATAACTGCAGTGCAACAAACTTATGCTTTGCATGAAAGAAAAGCAGTGTGTAGTGATTTGTCACATCAACAAAGTAAATTTGGAGCGATACTGTAAGGAAGGTGAAAGTTTGTTAAAAATAATCATTACTGGTGGTGAGACCTGGATTCATCACTATGAGCCTGAGAGTAAACTGCAGAGTATGGAATGGAAACATCCTCAATCACCCACCAAGAAAAGTCCAAAAGTCAACCATCAGCTGGAAAATTAATACTGACAGTTTTCTGGGTCCCCTGAAAGAAGCCATGAGAGGACGGAGATAGAGACAGTGGTGCATTTGTGACTCACAGCTCAGCCAAAAACATTTTAATGAAGGAATATGAAAGCTTGTTGATAGATTGAAAATCAGGGCGATCACATTGAAAAATGATGAATTTGTCTTAAAACTGAATAAAATAAATTTTACAGCCAGACTACAGATTATTTTTGACTCATCCTCGTATTTTGTTTGACTTTTGAAATTCAGTGAAATTTCCAGTGAATTCAGTTCAATTGTAGGTAAACAATTTCATTTTATATCTACATTAGCCTTGTAGCTTTGTTGCAACGCTAGCAAAACAAACTGCAGAGAACAAACATACAACTTTACAGAAACACATTATATGAAATAATTGTGAATAGTGCTGTTTTAGCTATGCAAAATACCTCTCCATTTTAAGTCCATTCAGAGTGAATTAGCAATTTAATGGAGAGTGAGGCAAGTTATGATTTAAATGTTTAGTCTGCACAATGCTTTTCATAAGTTTTCATCAATTAGGCTAATGGCTTCAGCACAGTACATACGAAGCAAATGAGGGGTACCAAACAAACTGGGAGACAATTATGGCAGATTTAGACATTGGAGACCAGATGGTTCCTGTGAATTTAGTAAGGTTCTAGGTAAACTTTCATTACTTATCTACATTAGCCTTATAGCTTTGTCGCAAAACCAGTCTAACAGACTTTGGATAGTAAACATGCCTTGGCTGATTTGAGTCTACCACTGCCGCTCCTACTCCACCAAAGATGAGCAACTGTTAGCAGCTTGTAATTGGCCTACTGCACTGAAGGCAGCTTCATGGCAAAAATCTAATATGCACTCTTTGGTGTTTTGCCCTGTAGTCATAGTGTAATACACATACCAACCCTCTCTCTCTTATCTCACTTGCTCGCACACACCTGCCCTCGAACATACACACAAACACACATCGTGTTCCCCCAGGGTGGTGAGAGTGATACTGGCTGCAGTGTGTGAGTCCTCCAGAGAGACTCCTCACCTCTCCGGCTCAGGAAGAGCCACTCCTGATTTTGCCGCGCCCGCCGGGGGCTCTAATCCGCCGCCCAGGTCCCATCGGCAAGGATCATTGAGCTAATTAATAACGTGGCACTGAGAGGGATGGGAGTCATTAAGGAGGCGCGGCTGTGCTCTACTCCACTCTCTCTCTCTCTCTCTCTCTCTCTCTCTGTCTCTCTCTCTCTCCCTCTCTCTTGCCGCCTGTACCAGAGCTGATGGGAAGGCAGTGGGGGCAGGTGGGGTTGAGGGGGGCACTGCAGATGCAGAGTCTTGCTTCAGCACACAAACCTCTCAGGCATAATTCACTATGAGAGCGAGAGAAAAAACACACCACGCACAACCCAAACAATGAGTGCAGCTACTGAAGCAACCAGAACCGAGCTAAACACATACTACGTGCTTTGAAAAATGAAGGTTGAACTTTCACATGCCCTTGTTATCAGACTGGAAAGTATTAGTGTGGAGACTATTTGTCTTTACAAATTTATCAGAGAGACTTTTGTAACATTGCACATGTCTCTTTAGAAACTCGTGCATCCCGATGGCATTAAAATAACTACAGAATGAGCAAGTTTCTAGTGACTTGCATTTTTTATGGATCCTTATTATTTTTTCACTTATACATTTATTATTCATTCATTCTGTTAATTGCCCTTAAGACATATCTATTCTAACAGCCCTTAACATTAGATTAACAGCTAGTAAGTAGCAACTTGTTTCTGTATCTGCAATTGTAGACATATAGAAGTGCCTCTCGGCAAGGCACCTAATCCCCAAATGCTCCCTGGGCACCATGGACGATGGGGCTGCCCACTTTTCTGGGCAAATGTGTGCTCACTAGTGTGTGTATGTGTTCACTCTACGAGGTTCACAGCAGAGGTCAAATTCCTGTGGTGTAGCACTATGGTGAAAAAATTCTTCCTTCCCCCTTCATTATTAAGCCTCTAAAACCCCACTTTTCTCATCAAGGTCTTTTCCCTTTGGAAATGCTCTCAAAGGTATTGAGACTACTGTTGAAAGTATTTAAACTAAAACAGCCACATGTGCACTGTAGATACTGTGGTGCTTGGTTCTTATCATGACTATTGTACATTTCTCAAAATGACTACATCATCCAAACAATGGCTTTTGTTTACATTTTTAATGTGAATTATATTGAAATTTTGAGACATGAGTTGAACTCCCCTTTACACTGTACTGCACACTTTTACCTGTAAATGCATTTCAAGATGGCTGCTACCTTTGTTTGTAGGTTTTGAAAATACTCTTGAGTTAGGAGTCAATTTACAAAGAAGAAGAAGAGGAAGAGGTAATGTTTTATTGATACATTAGGAAAATTCATCGCTGAATTTAACCTATTTGGAGTGAATGCACATACTATTGAGCACACCATACACATACTAGAGAGCAGTGAGCACACATATACCCAGAGCAGTGAGAAACCACCAGCTGCGGTGCCCAGGGAGCAGCTGCGGGTTAAGTGCCTTGGTCAAGGGCACTTCAGTCAAGGATTTGTCTTGCCAGTTCAGGGGTTCAAGTCAGTGACCTTTCAGATCCAAGCCTGCTTTGTCAATGTTTAGGCCATGGCTGCCACCAATTTATTTAAAATTATTTAACACTTAGATGGAGATTAAGGCAAGTGATGATTTAAGCACAAGCCATGTTTTCAATGTTTAGCTACATTAGCGTCATAGCTCTGGCACAAAGTGAATGAAGCAAACTACAGGAACCAAACAAATCTGGGCACAACTATGGCATACTTTGGAGACCAATTGTGTAGCTGAACATTTGATTTTGAAATTCTGCAAAATTTCCCAAGAATTTTGTAGAATTTTTGGTATAAGCTTTAATTACCTACTTTATCTACATTATCATTGTAGCTCTGTAGAAAAACTAGCCAAACAGACTTTGTAAAGCAAATATGTCTTAAAGGATCACCACTGTCATTCCAACTCCACTTCACACCGAAATGGCCAGGAGTTTTCAATTTATCCATGATGACCAACTGGTAACAACTTGTAACTGGCCTACTGCACTAAAGTGATAACTTAAACGTAGGCCTATAATTTCCACCATTCGTGTTGGTGAGGAATAGGTTTTCATTTTTTGTACATTAGCCTATGTGATGCAAACTAGTGGCACCAAACATGTCTATTGGGATACAGTTATGGAAACTTTTACCAAATTATCACTTAAACAGGACCAGTAAAGCTCAAATTGACCTTACTGTCCTCAGCATCACCTGCATTGCCTCCCACCCATACATGAGGACGGTTTCAAAGTTGAGAAGCTGTGTCAGTGTCTTTTTGTAAAGCTGCACACGAATGCCATAAAACTGTCTGGCAGAGCATACAAATGTCATTCAGAGATTTAGCACCACCAGTCAGATTCAACTTCCATCTACACCGTTCATCTGTGTGATGGATTCAGAGCTGATAGTGGAAAAGCTGGAGCTCCACGTGCTAGAATTAGCTCTGCTGCTCACAAATGTAGAACTGGGCTCCAAGCCAAGAAAGACAGAGAGAAAAACAGTCAGAGAAAGAAAGAGGAGCAGAGAAACAATGATAGCTCACATTATTGTTAAATATGCAAATGTTGCTTGTAGCAATGCTTTGACAAATGTAATCGGTCATGTAAATCAGTCCTGAATTAACCTCCATTCTGCATCCATTTTTTAAGCAGCTGTCACAAAGTTAAACACGCTTTGTAGAATAACGACAAAATCCCTATTCAATCTAATGAGAAATTGTCGAGAAAATATGAGAACAAACAAGCATGTTGTTTATTTCAAAATATGCATATTTTGTATGCAAGTGGTCATGCTGATGGGACAGATTGGACATAGCTTTTTTTATTATTATTTGAGGCAACAATAGTCACAAAATTGCCAATCTGTCTAGATTTCAAAAATCTCATTTACACAATTTTACATGTTTGGACTCCACATTTTTATTTAGCCGCCCCTTGCTAATGAACATTAGAGCTCAAAAGTCACATAAATAGTCCAGTCTTTATAAAATCTTTTAACGCACTTAAAGTCTCACAGATGAGATAACATGGTTTAGAACACTAAGCTGTAGATGCAGTTAAAGCAGTGTGAAAGAACTTCTGCTGATACATTTGTAGCCCAGAAACAATTGGGCAAATTTAGATTTAGTGTTTGTTAGCCTCAACATCTGGACTCCAAGCAGTTCTAAATAAAGTGTTGTAAAGTTTGTCCAACCTGCCAACAGAGGTGTATAGACTGTCTAATCTGGCATCAGTAGCTCTGAAAGTCTGCATGTGTAGGTGGAGCATGGATAGATGAACTGAACTGAACTGAAGAGTGAGAGATCAACATGGAGACAAAAGGAGAGAGAGTGAGAGAAAGTCAGGGAACGAGTCTAACAGACAAAGGGAAAGAGAGACAGATGTGAAGTGAGACAGACAGATAGATAGAGTGAGCACTTAGAATAACAGGCAGCTCTTGCTAATGAAAGGAAACAGGAGCAGCAATTAGCAGTGTAAACAAAGCGCTGTGAGAGGAGACGCTGGATGCTGCTCTCTCTCCCCTGACAGAGGGAGGCTACTAACAGGCTGCAGTGGAGCTAATTGGGGGGAGCTGGGAAGTGAGACAAAATCAATGGTAACACGGGCATGCTAGTGGGCAGATTACTCACCCGCCTGCACCACAAGCCCTGGGGACCAGAACAACACCGTGGTCTGCAGGAGCGGGGGCCAGAACACTTCTTCAGCATCTTCTGTGCTGAGATGTAATAAACGAGCATGTGCACATACAAATCTGGAATCAGTTCCACTACTTTTACAGCCGTAAATTTTAACTTTTCATGCTTCTGTAGTTTATTAGCCACTTTTAGTGCAGACAATGGCCCATATTTATAAAGCATCCTTCACTAAGAATACTAATTTACGACTATGTAGTTCTAGTCCAGGGGTGCCCAATCATGGTCCTGGAGATCTATTACCCTGGAGATTTCAGATCCAACACTCCCGAGTCTGACAGTGGGATCACTATGAAAGCCTTTACTGCACAGATCATGTGTGCTAGACAACGGTTGGAGCTGAACTCTACAGGGTGTTAGATCTTCATATCCTGGATTGGGCCTAAATGTTCTAGCCAGAGTTACATATACGGCAAAATCTGATCTTATCCTGAGAACTCTGATGAATATGGGCCAATGTGTTCAATAAAATCAGGAGTTAATTAGCAACAGACCAATATGGGTTTTCAATGGCCGATGCCGATTTTAAAGAGCAGGGTGGCCGATGGTCAACGGTAAATATTAAATATTAAATGTAATGTCATCTAAAGTGTTCTAAAGTGCCTGATGATAACTGAAAATATTGATAACTGAAGCAATATTTCCCATAAGAAATAATATAAATCCAATTAATCTGTTCCAGACACTCCAATATCTTAACAAAATATGTTATATAGAATAACTATAGTTTTACATACAAAAAATTATGAGAAACAAATACAAAAGACTAACTAATAAATGGATAATTGAACATTTAACATCACAGGTTCCATTTTAGAGCGTGCCGATGTGGTCCATCTGGCAGTCTTTGTTCTCAGCCGCTAATTGTTTTTGCACCCTTTTTCAGGCAGTAGCACTGCACGCCGTCGCTTTAGCATGTCGCTATTACTAACTTTAACTTGCTAAGGACTGCTAAGTGCTACCACATTTAGTAATGTGATAGCGGTAGTACAAATCGTTACTGCTCTGCCTGTAAATCCAGGTGAAAGTAGTGTACTGTGCAGATGTACAATGGAGTAACACAGTTATCATTTAATTTACACTGCAAAACAACATACATGTAATAACACAATTCAACAATTACAATTACTTAATGCAATTAAAAACATGTGCACAAGATTTACATCATTCTGTATTTACAGGTTCAGTTCTGCATTTTCATTTTTTTCAGTTTTTCAAGAAGTGCAGCAAAATCTAAAGTGCACTTCAATCAACCCTAAGATCAGAAGTAATTTTCTAATATGGGCATTTCTAGACCCTTTTTAGGGGTGTTGAAGCACCTCTAATTTGAGTCCAAGCACCCCTAAAAATAAGAACAAATAGTCCATTTTTAAAGTTTATCTCTCATAAGCTGAAATGTAAAAAAAATGTAAAAAGAATAAAAAGACCCATAGTGTCACATCCTCGTCTGACCCTTGTTCACTGTATACCTCATTGTCTACGTCCCCTTGTGATGTCATGTCATCATACATCTCTGTTCCCACGTGTCTCACTAATTAAGCCCTGTATATATTCTCCCCTTTTCTTCTTGTCATTGTCAGTCATTGTGTATGTCTCAGCATGTTGTATACTCGTGTCTCGTGTGCAATAAACATTCCTATTTTGGATCACATTCATCTCCGTCATGTGTGACACATAGAAAGTACAAGTGGTTTAAACAAAAATATTTTAACATTTTTTGGGCATATGTTAGAGCTTAAAGGCATATTTGACTGTTTTATATAAGGCAGATGCACTTTGCTGGCTATCATTCAGGGTCTGTCCACTGTGTGAACTGAACAGAGAAGAGAGCTGATGTACTGCAGATAAAGTCAAGATAGACTAGTACTGTGTGTATTTGCATTAGCTCATTAATTTTATAGGATTACTATGAAAGAAGAGAAGACACGATGAGTGATGCCCACCTAACTCCTAATATGTGTGTGTGTGTGTGTGTGTGTGTGTGTGGTCAGCCAGTAAGCCATGAATATTTGATTGTTTTTCAAGAAACAACAGCCAGGTTCAGGTAAGAGAAAGGTGAAAATGATGTGGCTTCATGGCTTCATTGCCCACAGTAAGGGGACCAGATACCCTAAAACTAAATAAATGTGAGTAGTCCTAAATGCTGAAGTAATTTTTCCTATACAGTATGTAATGTCACTGTAAAAAGGAGAACTGTCTAGACTGTAGTGAACTTTAGTGACATCCTATTTAGGCCTATTTCTGTTTTTATTTATATATATTAAAGCAGATAATAGAGAATGTAATTATCTACAAAATGTGTTTGTGTTCAGCAGTTTTATTACCATCATAATCTGCTGATAAGATGTTTAAAATGAAAGTGACTCACTTGCCGTGTGTGTTATAGTTTGTCCATCATATCTACATATTCAATATATTTGTGTATGATTGTCAGTGCAAAGAATGATGGAGAAGGATGGAGAAAGAGATGGAGTACATGAGCAGGAAGAACCAGGTGAAAAAATAGACAGATAGTGAATAGTGGCAGACAGAACAGTAACAGTCAAGCTGAAAAAGAAAAACTTCCTTTTCACAATATAAATGTATGTATTTCATGGAGGTTATGTTCTCCCTTTGTTAAATGGTGTCACCGTGTTTCTTTAATCCAAATACTCAGATGTTTCTCCTTCACCAGTATGGGAATAAATCCGGGAGGTGATGGGTGTTTAGTCTGGGGGGCTGTTAGGCTCAATGGGTGCTTAGCACACCTAAAGCTCTATTCCTAGAGTCGCCCCTGTTTCCTAATATGGCTAGCATGCTGTCAGCCCTCCATTTGCCACCAAAACAGCTCCGACCCACTTAGTCAATGTCTTTGAAGGCACTTTGTGGTATCTGGCAACAAGATGCTAGCAGCAGATCCTGTAAGTCTGTAAGTGTGTGAATCAGACTCACTGTTACAGCACATCCCACAGAGGCTTCATTGAATCTGATTGAATTGAGATCTTGGGAATTTAGGCCTCTGTTAATAGGTACAGACGACTGCTGACCACAAGCCTTGCTGCTTCAGAGATGCTCCAACTGAGTGGAATGACCATAATTAACTGGCAGTCAAAGTGATTTCAGCTTTGCACGCTTGCATATTTTTCTCCAGCATCCAACACATTGTCTACAAGAACTGAATGTTTTCCTACTGTCTAATATATCCCAGACCTCCACATGAACCGCTGTTATGAGATAATCAATGTTATTTGATTAATCTGTGAGCGATATTAATGTTGTAGCATAATATTTCATGTTATGTAAAGTTTCTAAACCAGTTAAAGGCATTTTTTTCACTCATGTAGATACATGTAGGTTCTTCCATTTGAAAGCAATCAATTTCATCCTAGAGATCCTCAAAAATGGCAAAATTGCAGTGTAATAGCACTTGAAATAGCTCTCATTCCTACAAAATATCAAGTTGATAAAAGAATGAGCTAATTTTCTATATGAATGAATGAAGATAATTATCCCAAATGTTTAATCATCGAAAGTCAATCACGTCAAATAAAACAGAATTAATTTTTCATTATTACATTCATTTTTGATGACTGTAGACATTCGGTTGGAGACTTGCAGTGGAATCATCTCAAATTTAGTTGATACATTTTTGCCATTTGCTGATAGATATGATAGCTGATTCGCGGAGGTTTTTATAGATACTGGCTTCCTGCAATAGGCTCAACAATGATTGGTAAACTGTGTACAGTTCTAGTGCACAGACAGGAAGATCAGCTTATAGGTGAAAAGCTTTACTCTGGATATCTGCTTCCAGTGGCTGAAGAACTTTCTCCACACATGGAATCATTCTGTGTGGAGCTCAAAAACTGTAAGAGCACTGTTCTCCAGTATGGACTCTGGGGTGGGGATTGAAGATTCCAGTGCTCCTCAAGCTTCATTATTAATGATGTCAAGAGGAGATAAGTACCACACAGCTTCCACAAAGAATCAATATTTACAATAATATAACCAATTTTGTTGTAGATACATGTATATAATGACACCACAATTTCATATGGCTTCAAATATTTACTAGGAAATTGGGATTTATTTTTTTTATGTATACAGAAAAGAACAATAAATGAATCCTCTATAACTGAGAAAACTGTATATCATTGAGAGTACAGTGGAGTGGGGCAGCTGTGGGTCTCTGGTTTGATTCCCTGAACTGAAAGGACATGATTGATGTGCTCTTGAATAAGGCACATGACAACCAACGGCTCCCCGGGTGCTGTGAATAGAGATGCATTGCTATGGGCAAGTGTCCACCTGGATCATTAGCATGTGTGTGTATGTGTATGTGTGTTTCACCACGCAGATGAGTTAAATGCGGAGGTCAAATTCCACTGTGTGCAAGCACATTGGTCAATGAGTCACTTTCACTTACACTTTTCACTTCCAAACAACAACACACCTAGAAATGCCAATCAAATCTCAAGGCAAATGACTGGACAATAAATTAAAGGAATTTAGGAAGGCATTGGTTAACATTTTACTGTAGGATACTGTTCATAAGGCTACATGACACATAAATAAGCTTGTTAATTCCAATAGGTGTCATCTATCAAATGGGGTTGAATTGAAGTATCAAATCAAAAGTAGCCTTTATGGCAGATGACGCCTAATGGAAAAAGCCTCTCACAATAAGGTTATGTAGATGTCATATAGCCTTATGAACAATACATGTGATGTAGCATTTTGAACAATGTCATGTAGCTTTAACACTTAACTAAAATATTACAGATTGTAATTTTCTTTATAAATGTTTATCGAGGCCATGTGTGTATGTGACAACTGAAATAAGTCTCCATAAACATTTATAAACAACATTTCATTTATTAGAGAAACATATTACTGTATGATACTGCTCATAGACCTGCCATGAGAAGCTTATGTAGGTGATATATAGTCTTATGAACATTTAAAATGTTACCTGGTTGTAATTTTCTTTTAAGTTTATGGAAGCTTATGTCAGTTGTCTTGGCAAACTGCATGTAATGTAGTGTTATGAACATAATATCCTTAATAACTTCTTAACCTAAACATTCTGGTTTAGAATATTACACTGTATAGCGATTCCAAACATCTGAACAGCAGCATACACTCTCACACAAACTCTCTTGGTCGCCATAGTCCATTACTGTACTCTCCCTCATTGACAGTGCTGCCAGTCACTGCCCAGATGGATGCCTCTCCAGGGAAGCCTGGCCATCGACTCATTTGTTTTGCTGATCTAACCACCTTTGAACCTCTGGCAGAGGTGAAAGGGAGCGATGAGTCACTGCATGTTTACGGTATTTCGCATAAGGGCGTGTCCTTGTGCTGACATGATGCAACATTAGTGTGTGCAATGTGTAATTATGCAGGCCAAAAACACTGCAGACATGGAAGGACAGAGATGGAGTGAAAAGGAAAAACAAAGTTAAAAAATGCAGCGATGCATCCCATTAACAACCATTACACTAAGTCATAAAAATCATCACATAATCTCAAATAGACTCACTAATCTCATTTCAAATGCTGTACTTTTATCTATTAATGTGGACAAAGGTATGTTAAAACAGTAGTAATAACTTCCCATACGAAATCCAAAGGATCTCCTCAACATCCAAGTCATTTTTCCTAGACAATAAGGAGATCATATGTAAACACATTACTTTAAGTCTCCTGCTGCTCAAACATTTCTCCTGAGAAAAGGAGCTCAGCATTCTCCTGTTGAGTTTTAGTCAAGATTTCAATAAAGTCACACTGTGGTCAGATTTGCTAAGAAAAACTCATGTTTACTAAAAGTAAGAATCTCAGTGTGATCTCAAATATTTCTCATCTAACATTCACAGCCTTTTCAGTTTTAACAAAGTGAATGAGGGCTAGAAGTATCTCACATCTCATTTTTGTCTCATGTTATTTCTCCTACGCAATTTTAGGAGAATCTCTTTTAAATCCCGGTGAACCAAAAAAGAGGAACAATTGAGCAATAAACTTTTCCTCTGACTTTTTGTCCAAACTTTTCTGTTTGTTTGTCTTCATGATGCTAATTGGTGGGTTATGTTCTATTACTTTCTTGCTACATTAACTTTGGTGCTAAAAGCTAATTCAGACACCAACAATGTCTTGGTCAATGAGCTACATTTGGGCTAAGGGTAAACTGTGTAAATTTGATTATTTGCTGAAATGTCGACTTAAGAAAAAAGCTTCATTTACTGAAAACTTCTTACAGCTTAGGGTCTTCCAGCTGCAAGGCCATACCGAAGTGTCTCAAGGCTGCAATTAAAAACCATTTCAGTGTAGCGGTTCTAAGATCAGCTTTGCCTTATTAGTTTACATAAGAGAGTTGCATAGAATGGGAACCTGATCCTGGGACAAAACTCCACAGATCATAAACCTCAGGCCCAAACCCTGCTTCTTCACTGTTTTTAGGTTGCTCGGTTCAGTGTGCCGGTGAGTGTTTCTGAAACTTTGATCCATGACCCTGCCTGGGGTAACAACTGCATTGTTCTAATGACTTCCTAGACCTTGTCATGCACACTTTTAGTTATGTCCCTGCTTCCTGACGCCAATAATCTCTTTAATGTGATGAACTGGGTTCTGAGTGATGAACGTCTAATGAAATGGTGCAGAGGAACATTGCATATAAACAATGTGTCATGCTATTAGTTACCATAAAAAGGTAAACTGGAAAAAGTAATGCAATAGTTTATTATTCATTATACCCAATGCGCACTTAGACAAACCCTGGACCTACAGTCACATCTTCTAGAACCTGGACAGCGTTATCGTTAAAAAAGCAGATCTTGATGAAAATCCAGATCTATAGTCTGAGCTAAGAACTGTTCTATCTTCAGTACGATCCAAGACAGATGAAGGCTGAACATGGGTCTGATTTAATTGGATAGATCTGATCTCCAAGAAGAACTGGATCTGTAGTCTGATCTTCAGCTCTTGAAAAAAGCTACTGCATAATCATAAAGAAACACTTTATTTCCAGTGAGATAGAAAAGCTAAATCTATAGTCTGATCTCAGAAGAGAAATGTATCTCTGGTTTGATCACTAGACCTTATAATTGTATTCAACAGCTGCAAAAAGAGAGGAATCTGATCATGAAACAGCACAAAACTCTGAGAAACACAAACCTCAGGCAGCCCACGGCTTCTTTTAGCTTGGCTGGTTCAGTGTGCCATTGAGTGTTACTGGGCCTTTGATCTACGACCCTGTCCAGTGCAACATTTGTATTGTGCTAATGACTTCCTAGTCCTTGTCACGCGCACCTTTTGGTGTTTTTCTACTTCCTGGTGCTGAGGCTTCCCCAAGCTGCATCCCAGATGGCCTCTGAACAGCCTGAGTGAAGGAGCCTGGCCTAATTCTGTCAATGTTGGCCGACACGTTTTCACCCTCATTCTCCACTGCGGAAAACGGCTTTTCACAGTGGACGGCTAATCAGGAGCGTTGATAACTCCCAGGCACTTGAAGTCACCTGCCTTTGAAGGGCATGGAGAACAGTAGCAGGGCGTTTAGTACTTCTGAGCCATTACCCCTGTTCCCCCCACCTACCCAGCCCCTTAGCTTAAGATGAAGGAAGAACAACACTCACATGCTCATTTCAGCATGTTGCACTCCCACTTCACTGATTAAAACAATGGAAACCGTTCGTTCAAGACCAACTCCCAAAGACATGGAGAGCTTAATCACGGGCAATCATTAACAGGGCAGGAAACTACTGGAGCTAAGGCACAACATGTGAAGCATGGACATTTCTGAATGTACAAAGTAGGGCTGAAAGATTAATTGTTTTTATATTGAATTATAATTTAAGAGAGTGTAATATTAAATTGCAAGAGCCACATTTTTTATTATAGCATTTATTGCTCAAATGTCTTAAGCAAAGAGCTTGTGAACATCCTATAAATAAGATGGGACCAATCCAGGGCAAACCATGTGGTGTGACATTACAACTACAACTATACATGCTCTCACTTGACTAGCCCATGAATAGTCCATAAAAAATGCAACTGTCTGTAATATATCACATTACCAACCTAACAACTGCGTCTTGATTATAATACATAACAGTTGTACCTACATTTTTGATAAACAAATGAACCAGCCCACCAAATCTGAATCTGTAGATGTTTCTCCAACACAATTCAGAGGAACTTGCTTAAGACAGCAACAAGAAATATGCCAGGTCAAAAATTCGCATTTACTTTAGGGATTTAACCACAAGACACAAGTATTCACAAACCTGGAACTTTAAATGTAGCACCTGTTTATCTAACAATGGTCATTATCGAGAAACTATGCTAAGAATTGGTCTTGGAAGCAAAGTAGGCACAAAATGAGAATAAACACAGCACACAGAGTTCACATTTTTTCTTGGCAGCTGAGTGAGTGGCAAGTCAACCCTTCAGTCTCCTGTCATTTTGCCACTATCTGTCTATGTTATGTTTTGTGTACACAGCTCCACCTATTGGCATAGTGTGTGAAATTCATGTTATCCTGGTGTTAAGGCAAAGAATTCCAGCTTGGCTGATGCATTCGCAAAGGCAGATATGGCCACACGTGTTCACAAGCTTTATATAGTGATAGTGAATGAGGTAAATAGATAAGGATAAGGATACTTTTAATATAAGTAGCCACGGTCTGTGCTGTCGCCTTTGGGGAAAACGGTGCCATAAAAAATGGGGAAAGTGT
Source organism: Crenuchus spilurus (assembly GCA_036984385.1). Lineage (NCBI taxonomy): Eukaryota > Metazoa > Chordata > Actinopteri > Characiformes > Crenuchidae > Crenuchus > Crenuchus spilurus. The sequence continues at coordinate 20,614 of BRDA01077480.1, forward strand.
AGCTAACTTCCTATCAAAGGAAGAGGAGGAGTATTTAATCTTAAGTGGAGTGTGTTTAATGGCCCCCTGTGTTGTATGGAGTGTGAACTATGCTATGTCAATTCATCTGGATTTAGAGTGGATCATCAAAGCACAACGCTAGGAGATTCAAGCTGTCGAACATCAAAGCGCACCTGACAGGCGCTCATGCTTCTGTGAGACACTGATAACCCAATCCGTCATATCTGTTTGGCAAGGTACAGGGTGAGAGAGAGAGAGAGAGAGAGAGACTGAAACAAGAGCGAGCAAGAAAGCAGAATGGGCTCCATAAGTCATAATTAATAGCAAGTGACTGTTTCTTTTGTAGTAACTCCACCTGGTCTGAACCTGGGGGCCTGAGGCACCAAGTGCCCAGCATGCCTGTTGTCCACCGAAACACCTGGAGAAGAACGGCAGAAGAGCTCATGGCTTTCCTTCCCTCTTCTATCTTTCTTGCTCTTCTTGATCGCCCTCTTTCTCTCTCCCCTTCACTTGACCTCAGATCTTTGCAGTGTCAGTCCATCATTTGCACAGAGATGACAGCTCCAAATCATTAATCACCTTTTGATATATTAAATTGTTCCTTGTACACGAGCAATGCAATATGACGGTACGGGCTTTGGCAAATTACTACCGGATTTCCCTTCAGTATTTCCCCTGCATAATTACCACCACCCACAGACAATATTTGGGCTCCAATTCAATTCTGGAGACAGCTTACAGCCTAGTAACTCATAATTGTCTTGGTTTTCCTGTTTCGCATCAATTGCTCTTTGACAACATTGACATGACCCAAACATGTGTAGAAGGACTTCTAGTGAAGAGTTGCATTGGGTTTATGATCACATTAAGACTTTAAAGATGATCAGTGAAGAAAGCTACATCTGTAGGGATGGATGGGGGGCCTCATCTTCAACAGAACCTGGATCTGATCTTCAAGAAACACACTATTTACAGTGTGACCAAAAAGTTGGATTGGAGGTCTGATCTTATATTATCTCTACTTGCAATGTGACCAGAACCTGGATTTGTGTTCTAGTCAAACAGACGAGTCTGTAGTTTGGTCTTCAAGATATTCTGCATCTGTCAAAAAAGTCTGCATCTGCAGTCGAGAAGAACTCAAACTGTGGTCTTCCAAGAAGGAAACTGGTGGTCTGATCTTCAAGAAATCCTCAGTTTTTGGTCTGCTGTTCAAGAACAATGAGATACATGGTCTGACCTACACTGAGTCTAAGAGAAAATCTGGATTACCAAACTCATGCAAAGCCCTAGTCTGTAATGTAAGACCAAAAAATGGATCTGAGGAGTGATCTTCAGGTATCACTGCTCTGATCTTAGGAAAAAAGTTGGTTTTGCAGTCTAATCTGAAAGAAAACTTGGATCAGTAATGTCTTCTAAACTGAGAAGCTGAACCCAGAGTCAAACAGCTCTATCCATACACTGAGATACTAGCTCTGTAGTTGGATCATTAGACAACAACTTGAATCTGCAGTACAATCTGAAATGAGGTGAGGGTCTGATCTAAGAGCAAAGAAGGATCTGAGGGTTGTCCCAGCAGCCAAAAGCAGTGTCAGTGCACTGATCTAACAGCCAAATCTGGATCTGTGGTCTGATCTAAGGGGAAATGATGTGTTTGGAGGCTTCCACACTCCTCGCTCCCCGTGCAGTCTGCTCTGCTCTGCAGTTGCCATGGCAGCGGCAGCTGTATCCCTGGCGAGGGAAGGAAGCTGGCACCCCCCAATAACAAGCAGCCCCCTCCCTCGGGTGACCTGCCGCTGAACCGGGGCTCAGAGCAGAGGTCGATGGCTCGGAGCGGAGGACTGACAGTGAGGGATGACAGCAGCACGGAATGAGAAAGAGCCAGCCGCACCACACAGATGGGAAGAAGAGAGAGGAGAGAAAAAAAACCAAGGGACAAGAGCAAATTTAATTACCATCAATGGAGGGATCTTCACCTAAAAAAGCCAAAAAAAATCGACTGCCTATTTTTCTGCAGGCTGTGTGGAATTAAAACAAAATGAATATAACTCCACAACTGTCTCTTATCCCACTGGCCAAATTAGAAATGTTGTCTTGCCTGGAGCTGTGAAGAAAAAATTACTCCCGTGTGTCATTTTATGTCTGTACTTGATATTGATCGTGTCACGCACACACAGATGTGCATGAAAGTTCTCGTAAGACTTTGTTGGGATTTGTTCATCAGTGAGGACGCAGAGGTCAAGTGGGTTAACCTCTGACTGCCCTTTCCTAAGGTCAAAATGGTTCAGGTCAGTGTCGTACCACTACGTAGGCTTCTTCACCTGGAACATCAAGCTGGTGTGAGAAGGTCTTTGAAGGCCCATTTCTACTTTCCAGCCCATGAATGTCAACAAACATCTACATAAAAATTTGGGGCCAGTTTCATGAAAGTGTCTTAAGAAAGAAAATCTTCTTAAATGCTTGTTAAAAAAAAGTGGTATCCCTAAAAATATGTTCTTAATCTTCTTGCCCTCACACTTGTCTTCGGCTGCAAGATGACTGTCACCTGAAAGGCCTTATTTCCATTATCCATCACCTCCATGTCTTGTTTGCTAAATGCTTCATTTAATGTATTTCCTCCATTTTGCTCCTCTGATTGGATTAAATGTAAAAAAACAAAGCTTACTTATATATTGTGTCGTTTGGTTAGCTGTACCACACTTCAGAAGATTTTCTGAAGAGAATATGTGAGAAATCATTTTAAGAACAATTAAGAAGATTTGCATTTAAGAGCATTTTTAAGAACTTCTTAAAGTGGGTCTTACAATGTAAATCTGGCCCCAGAAGATTTAATTCACAAGGTTTGTTCAGCTACCACATTGCTTTCACATCAGCCAAATATCTCAAATTCATGACATTCTGCACATTCATTTATGACCATGAAAAGCCACACACGCAAGATGTTGATCCAAAGATGGATCCACAGAAATCATCACTCCTCTTATGTTAGATATCTTTGTCTCTGTTGATGGATGATGATGCACTTTTAAACCAGTCAGTTGAGACCTCAGTAGACCAAATGGGCATTCACATGAGGAGGTCAAACTGTAGACAATGAGGCAAAGAGCTCCCTCTTCTGGAATTACCGGCACACTTCACTTCCAAATCCAAAATCCTGAGACTGGTAAATCTACTCCACATAGCACTCAAATCCATTTTGAGCAAAAAACACATGAAATGGTGAAATGGTATATGAAGTATTAAGATAATAAGTGAGGTTCTCACACCATTATAGGTGATGTTGTGCTGATGACATCACTGGGCAGTTTCTCTGTGGCCACTTTTGCACTGAACAGCTAATGTAAGTATTTTGTGGAAAAATTGACAATAAAATAAGCTCATTTCAGTGTTACAATTGGAGTTAGGACAAGCACTAGAATACCACAATGCTCACAAACCACTTTGCACTGTTTACAGTGACTGTGGTATAAACTGTTTTAACAATAACAGTTATCATCAACCTCCATAAACATCTAACATTACAAGATTAATTCAGTATAATAAGCATAATGAAATGCTAACTGTGACTCGGGAAACACTTTGTTTAAGTCTATAGGTGTTGTTTAAGTCTACATAACGAAATGGCTAGTGACAAATACTGTACAAATGATGTAACAAGATCAAATTCATGCAAAAGATTAAAAATTAACAACAACCATATCAAGGACCATAACGAAAGCACTGAGAAAAGGCTAATATTACAAGAAGAGTCTGAAAAGTAGAATTGAAGGGATTGCAGTAAATAGTTTCAGCTGTTCACGCCCAGCAGTGGCCAGTCTGAAGTTAGGGCCAAACCAGAAACCAGAAGACTTCTAGACAGACAGTTGGCGTGAAGAGGCTCTGCTAAGTAGAGGACTGATGGACTATGTATACATAAGAAGGAATAGTTTAAACTACTTTAGATGGCACCCAGGAGAAAAAGGGAAATCTGATATGCCTGTATAACAATTTTGCATTAACCACTGAGAGTCTTGGGCTATGTTAGCTGTTTTTGAATGATTTTACATTTGCCTTTGTACAGAACACTTAAAACATTGATTGTGCCAAAGTCTGGTAGCTTTTGTCAGCATTCCATCACCTATATGATAATTATTTTTCACTTCAGCAAACTGAATCTACATACTTGTCACAAAATTAATTTTTTAATTTTTTTAATACTCTATAAAGCATTTTAAAGAAAGAAAATCTTAACCCAGGTGAACATATAATGTACAAATTGCTAAAAACAACTATTTATTTATTTTTACCCAATTTTCTCGACATTGTGTTTGGTAGCCAATTAACCCACCAATTCATTGATCAATCACTTGTAATGTCCCTGACTCTAGGAGGGTGAAGACCAGGGGTGGCTCATGAGGGTTAAGCCCTGCAAGATCTGACAAAAGCCCCCAAAAAAACTTTTTGATAGTAATTAAAAAATGAATATTAAAATGTTCTAAAATCAATGTTTGATTTAAAAAAAATACTCTGAAAGACCTGGCAACCCTGTCAGTCCTTCTTCACCTCAGTAAGCAAGCTCAAGCAAGCAGTGGTGGGTAGTTAATCATGGACATTAGAAAGTTTTTGAAGAGGACAAAATCACAGCCATCAGCAACAGAAAGTGGTTCAGCTTCAGTACAGTCAGCTGCACCATCACTGCAGTCACAACATCTGCAGCACTACTATGACTGCTGTAAATGGGCAAATACATCTTCAGTTGGTTCTAGACATTTGGGCTAAGCCCTGGTTGTTGATGTCATGGTGAAGACTAACAGAGGCCTCCTCCACTGCAGGTGAAATCAAGTCTCTCTTTTCCAACTTTTTAATACATCACCACTGGGCAGCCAACATGCTCAAAGGAAAGCGCAGGGTCCCCACTTCTGATGGCTTGCCTGGCAGCTGACTAAGCCAGCGAACATTACGTAGTAGTGCAGCAACAAATAAGTAACAACTTTTTACAAAAAAAAGCAGGTGTGAAGTTCCTTTTTTGTCCAATTTCTGGTAGTGTTGGCAGGTCCAGCTGCATTGTGTGACTTCCTCATGGGCATCTTTCCCCTCCTGCCTTGTTACTTTTATGAACATGTAAATGTGATTTTTACATAAAATTAAATGAGCATATCTCTGTTTTTACCTGGTCTATCAACGTCAAACAAAAACACAAAAACGAGTCAGCACTTTTGCGGGAAGTTGAAGAAAATGCCCAAAGTGACATTTTTTATGCTGTGACATTTTGAGCAAGTCATGTGATTTGATGATGCCTGTGTGGTAAATGCAATTTAAGCATGGCGCTTAAAGTAGCTCATAAAGTCATCATATAAATATGTGTATGCTGATATTCAATGCATCAGTATCAGTATCAGTAAACAAAAAGGGGTATCATGATATAGTCTTTATCAATTTGTGCAGATGGGTATCTGGCCTGTGCCAGCTGTATGGTATGGTTGATGCTGCGGGTGACTTTTTACCCGCATGTTCTTCTGTCTTGTGCAGCAGCACCGCCGCCGCCACCACCGCCACATTCTTTTTCATTTGCTTGTTTTCCAGATGTCGTGTCCTCTGCATCACCCCGTTCTTGCTCGTCCCCCCTCCCTTCATCCCTCTCTCTCTCTCTCCTTCTGTCTCCCTCTCCTGCCTGCAGCAGCATCCCAGCCCCTAACCGCATCAGGAGAGATGGCAGATTGGAAATACACGAACTGTCCATCCATCATCAGAGAGGTGGTGGGGTGGGATTGGGGGGAGGGTGGGTGTTCAGGGGGGGAGTTGTTGCATGGAGGGAAAACAGTAGGAGGGGGGAGCATGAAAAGAGAAAGAAATGGCATAAAGAAAGGTGAAGGCAAAGGCAATCTCAGGGACAGACGTGTGCAAGTCTCCTGAGGCAGGCGGCGAAAGATTACGGCGGATATGAAGACAGAGTAACGTAAGGAGCTGGGAAGGTAAACGGATGTGTGAGGTGTTTAAGCAGCCAGACATTTAGGGAGGGGTGGGGGTTTTCAGCAGCCAGAGTTTGAACAGCTTTCTGGTAACATCTGGTTGCATGTAGCTCAGTGAAGGGCCACATATCAGCAAACATAGCCTCAGCTAAGCCAGCTAATGCTAATGTTGCTAATACAGAAAAGAAGTCAATGACCATTGATTAGCATTATGCAAATGAAGTAATGCTAACCCTACCGTCAGTGTTAACTCATCTTAAGGTAATATTCTTGCTATTTGAATATAACAGCCATGTTTGACATCTTACGCTACAAGGCTAATGTAACTAACATATGAGTTTATACTTAGCGATTTGGCACAGTGTAAACTACAGGTCCAAATCTTCACACACCACTCAAACCATCTCAGACTTGGTTATGTCATGTGACAGTGTGGGAACACCACAGATCAGACATTACAATAAAATGGCCTCCTTGTATTTACACTCATTGTCCATTTTAGCCCCACTGACCATATAGATGCACTTTGTGTAATTCTACAATTACAGTCTGTAGTCCATCTTTTCTCTGTATAGCTACTTTGTTCACCCTGTTCTTCAATGAACAGGACCCCCATAGAGCAGGTATTATTTGAATTGTGGATCATTCTCAGCACTGCAGGTGGTGGTGGTGTGTTAATGAGTGGATGAAAATGCAGCAAAGATGCTGTGTTTTATATATTTTTACTGAAATCAGCAATAAAAGACCCTATAGTGTGACAAAAAAATTAAGAAAACAAATAATTTACATACAAATAGCAAGAAGATATTTAAATTGCTATACATTTATATTCATATATTGTAATTTATTTAATCTGAAATTATGAATAATGGTAATTTTTCCACATGAACTGTTAGACCTTTCATTTGACCATTAAACATGAAGTCACACTAAAGGACACCAAAGCTGAACACTTTCAGCATGAATATCAGAATATTTTGTCAAGAAATGGACTTCCGAAGGGGGTTTAGTCACGTGACCTTGATTGAGGTCCTTCAACTAAATAAAGTTTTGAAGAGAGCTGAAGCGGTTTGACAATATGTACAAACATTCCTAAACTTTTAGAAATAGAATGCCTGATATAACATATACCTGATGTATTCATTAACATATTTATGCTTTTATTTTTTGTTTTATATATATATATATATATATAAAGCAGATATATTTAACAATGTACCGCATTTTAAATTATTATATTCATTTTTAACCCATAACAACCCATACACTTGTTACATATCCTATCATTGGGTTCAAGGTCGTACTCACAATATATATATGACCTTTTTAATA
>BRDA01077481.1:4439-17919 GCA_036984385.1 Crenuchus spilurus
AGAGAAACTGAGATAAATAGACAGAAATAGGTAGAGATATATAGAGGGATAAAGAGAGAGAGAGAGAGAGAGAGAGAGAGAGAGAGAGAGAGAGAGAGAGAGAAAGAGAGAGAGAGAGAGAGAGAGAGAGAGAGAGAGAGATAGAGATACATTTAAAAATACAGAGAAAAGACAGAAACAACAGATAAGTATAATAGAAAGCGAGTAAAAGAAAAAGAAGAAAAAAGACAAAGAGAGACAGAAAGAGAGAAATAAAAGAAAAAAAGATAATAGGGAGAAGAGGAGGAAAGAAAAAAGGAGTGAGAAGGGGAAAGAAAAGAGATAGGATTTGTAGGTGCTGAACGAACAAGTGAGGGAGTGAGTGAGGAGGCCACATTTGACCCACTGCCATGACATGAACATTGGTGATAAATCCTGCTGCAGCCTCTCCCTGTTTCACACGGCTGCTCTGTAGCTCGCTGCTCTGTTTATTTTCAGTCGGCTGCATGCTCCGGAGTCCTGCCGAGTAATTATTTCATAAAGTTACACCTCTGTTGCTGCAAACTGGCCTCTCTTGGCCTGCACTTTAAAGGCCCGTGCGTGATTGATTGAGTGAGGCCGGCAGGTCGCCAGGACACAGCTACCCCGGCTACATCAGTCTGTACGTGTCCTCGGCGTGACTGAGCTAGGCACCTGACACTCTGCCATCTCGCCACTTGGCCAAGATGAATTAATTCATTATTTTACAGACATGCAACCAGGGGCTATTTTAGCACCTCCGTTCACAGTATAAATTAGAGCTGACCATAAAGATCTGAGGTAAGTATTTTGGATCAGCTCAGAACATGTGTGTGGTGGTTCTACCGAGGACATTACGAACTCTATAAGAGCATTCAAATGTCACACCAGGGAAGCACAGGTGTGATTAGTGCTGGAAAAGCTTATATTCTTTCACACTGTATTGTTCTTCATGTCATATTTTTAAGCAAACAAGTGATTATATGATGAGCATCACTACTACAGGATGAGTTTGCCATGCTATTAAGGGGAATGTACTATTTAAAAGAGCTGTACATGATTCTAGAAAATTACAGCAAAACAAACAACTCCTTCAGAAGCTCTGCCCCCAAATTCATTTCAAATTCAATTCGTTTCTCATTTACAGAGTCAGGGCTAATGACAAACACTGGACCAGAGAGTTAGCAGACTGTGAGGGAACATTTGCTGAATTTTGCAAAAAGTGTATTTGATTGAATTTTATTTATTTTTTTACCCAATTTTCTCCCCAATGTGTTTGTTAGCCAATCGATCCACCCGTTCATTGACTATCCCTATCACTTGTGACGTCTCTGACTCTAGGAGGGTGCAGACTAACACAGGCCTCCTCTGATGCATGTGAAATCAAGCTCCGCCTCTTTTCCAACTGCTCCCGATATATCGCCACCAGGCAGACAACAAAACAATCCAGTTGTGACATCATAACCATGAACCCATTTATACTTAACAACATTTAATAACATTTGAGGCTTAGTTCCTAAGTGTGGATGGGATGTTAGCACTTGAATGTCAATTATTTGGGGTGGAGACAGGGGTGCTGGGGTGGTGCTTATGCTTAAACAGAAATCTAGTGTTTTAATGACAATCTGGGTTCAGGTTGTGCACAAAGTGTACTTTCACTTTGTTTTTCCTGAAAGAGCTTTACAAACATTCAGAGCCACACATATGACCACTTGTTTAACCTACAGCATTTGCCCTGCCAATTCCTACTGAAGTGATATAGAGTGTTGTTCCTGCATACTGTAATAGAGATACTGGAGTGAAAGAAAACTACAAAACATACTATTCCAGGCTGATGTTTGGGAAGCAAATGGATCACTGTAGCTTCCAAAGGACCCACATATCTGAAAAAAAAAACAGCTAGTCTTTTTTTTCAGTTTCTGATTTTTCAGGTCTGACTTTTTTTCTGAATGTACCACAGTAGAAAAATGCAATAACAAATATAGGAATAAGGATGACGAGATAAATGATGAGATTTGAATTAGATCCTATCAGCAAATTCATGTTTTAAGTGAAGTTTAAGGGACAAACTAAAGACTAGAGGCCAAAATCAATCCTTTAAATATATAAATAAACATATTTAAGCATACCAAGTCCAAAATATAGCACTGATTCCAGACATCAACTGCAAAACCATGAACACCAGCAGAAATCCCACTCCTGCAGGTGCTGCATCTGAGACTAGCCAGCAGATAGCAGCAACAGCTGCACCTCCTGCGTCTCCTCTGAGTGCTTGGGGTGTAAAGTCAGGCCAAGGCTAATGTTTCCCACCACAGTGACTTGACGACGAGGGTTAGACCTCAGAGCTCGGGGGTTCTCTGTCTGAATGTGACCTCCCCCCTACCTTAACAGTAAGAATCCCATGACATTTCCCTCCCAAGGGGAAATGATGTCATTTTCACAGAGCTTTTTTCAACCCGCCCCACTCTGGCTCGTATTAGACATGCATGCTCAATTTGAGCTTTGAGGAAACATGTCAGATACCGTCAGCGTCAAGGCTGCACAAAGAAATGTGCATACACTAAATCTCATGTCAGAATATACAGTAACATACCATTCTTTTAAGACGTGACTGTTTTTTGTGTATAGCACTTCATCTGCTTGAACCCAGTAATGAACTTGGCTGTCAGTTTGTGAATGGAGAGCAAGGCAGACAGTTTGAGAACTAAAATAATAACATATTTGTCTCCGCTTTATTTGCTTGACCTTTAAAGTGAGAGTTTAGTGAAAGTTGCAGCCAAGTTCAGTGTTTGAGATTTGCTTATTAAGTTGTGCACTAGAGCTACAAGATGAATGTGTGGCCTACAGTACAGGAAAACCAGGATGATTCTGAGACAACCTCTCCCATCCAGACAATCACAAAAAAAGGAAAAAGACTTTTTGTTCATTCCCTTGGGGAAATGCATCTATACATTTAACCCATCATTAGCAGTAAGTGAGCAGACAAGTCATCCATCCATCCATCATCTTCTGCTTAGTCTGGGGGTATTACAAACACTCTGATGTAGTCTGACATGCCACCCATCTAAAATGATTTTACACAGGCTTTTTTATTTCAGCACAAACTCAGCAACAACATTGACAAAACAGTAAGAGTGTCATAAATCTATATTCTGATTAAATCTGCTCTAAACTTAGACTTTACAAAAACCTGTTTTCATATGTGCTGATATATTGTGAAAAAACTCTAAACATTTCTAGCCAAGACTTTTGAGCTCAGAACTGAATAAACAGAGGTGTTGGCTACACACTGCTCATTACAGTTTTTAGAAACTGTATGTGGTTTTATTTCTAAAGCTTAACTAATGTGAGGCGACACTCTGTTTTCACTCAGCCACTAACCCTACATTGAATATTCATGAGAGGTCTTTGTTCAGGTGCAGCAATCTTTGTTTATAGAGACAAAATGGGCATTTGCACACATTCCTGGGCCACTAATCCTCCAACAGAATGTCCATGTCATTATCATATGAATAACAGATTGAGTGAGGAGGTAAAAAAAGCGACATGCTCTGACTTGCACTGAAAAATGTGTCACTGCTAAATTATGCTTCTCTCACAAGAATCTAAAAATATATTTAGATTCATTTATATATAGTTGAAAAGTATACCTTTTAAGGTTTCCGTGGGATATTTAGTTTTGTTTCTAGGAAAAAAATCTTGCAGAGTTATGTAAGCTTTTCTGCAGAATTACGTTAATATTCCACTGGTATCTTAGTATCTTAGCTAAACCTAGGACAGAGCATCAATCCATTGTGGGGCACACACACCAGGACAATGTAGAGCATCCAATTCACCTGACCTCGATGTTTTTGAACTGTGGGAGGAAGTACGCAGACACACGTGAGTCATTTTACACAAACACTAAGGAACATTGAGCAGCCACACCAGCTGCCGACATCCAGGGAGCATTTGGGGGTGAAGTGCTTTGTTAAAGGGCACTTCAGACATGAATGATGGGGGCAGAAATGCCATTCATTCGCAACCCTTGCCCCCATTTTCCTGCCAGTTCACCGATTCAGAGTGGCAACCCTTCAGTCCCAAACCTGCATCACTAATCTGTAAGCCATGACTGCCTCTGAGAAGCCTCTGCAGCCCCCTAGATCTTACTATTTTTAAACCATAACCTTCCCAGATTATCCTACAGTCTATAATCCAGGCTTTATGTCTCCATCTACTCCCAGTGCAGTCGAAGTTGCCTTAATTGTGATTCACAAATATTAAGCATGTATCCTGTAGTGTGGAGTGAATGTTGATTCTCTGGAATGAAACACAATGCTGATGTCATGCCTGAAAGAGCTAACCAGTGACAGTGGTGCCTAACTGGACAGGTCAGTGTGTATGGAACCATAGCAAATAGATGAAGAACTATGCTTCAACTAAGCTTATGTCCCTGCCCGGTCGCTGCACTCCTCCACTGAACGTCGCTTTGCTTTTCCTAACATTCACACAAAGCAATCCAGACTGTTCTCCTCAGTAGTTCCCAGATGGTGGAACAACCTGCCTACCACCACTAGAGCAGAGGTGTCCCTTACTGGGTTCAAGAAACTCCTAAAATCCGAGCTCTTCAAAGAGCACCTGCTCTAGTGATCCCAAATACTCCCCATGAGTACTGATATGCACTCAGCATTCGATATCGAAATGATAATTCTAGTATACTAGTACTAGTAAATACTAGTACAACTCTAGTATTTTTTCGCATCTGTACTTTCCCACTATTGTAAGTCGCTTTAGATAAAAGCGTCCGCTAAATGCAATGTAATGTAATGTAACTAAGTGGACTAGTAGACAGCCAGCAGTCACAGCACCTGCATTTATTAACATGCACATTTACTGGAGCTAAGCAGGTCTGATTCTGGTTAGTACTTGGATGGGAGACCTCCAAGGAAAACATTGCTTTGGATGGAAGTGGTGTTGGTGGGGACAACAGGAAGCCATATTCATATGTTCTCTGTGGATCCCGATGCCCCAGCGCAGTGATGAGGACCATACTGTTTTGCAATACCCTACAAAGAGCAAGACATACTCATATATTGCTTTTACCACTTTTTTGGAAGATATGATGTGGGAATTCTGGCTCCAACATGAGCTTTACAGCCAATGTGTGAGACTTGAGAGGTATGACTTCCAGACATTTAGCATTTTTCTATATGACTAAATTAACACATACTCAAATAGAATTGCCTATGTAATTTACAACTATCAATAAAGATGGACAGTACAGTGGAACCTCGGTTTTTGTCATTAATCTGTTCTAAAGTGCCTGATGATAACCAAAATGAACAGTAACTGAAGCCGTATTTCTCATAAGAAATATGTAAATCAAATTGATTTACTCCAGACTCTCTAAAATATGAACAAAATACATTTTATATAGAATAACTATAGTTTTACATACAGAACACAATGAGAAATAAATACAAAAGACTAAAGAAATGGATAAATGAACATTTAACATCACTCTTAAAGGTGTAGGCTCTGTTTTAGAGAGTGCTGGTGTGGTCCAGCTGCAGTCTTTGTTTTGTACACCTGTTCTTGGCCGCTATTTGTTTTTGCATCAATTTTCTGGCATCACTTTAGTGTGACATGTTTTAGTTAGTCATCCGAACGCACGAGTACTAATGAACACGTGGGTGGATGCTATATTTTTGCAAAATTAGCAGGCATGCCGACAAAAACCGGGTGGATGAACAATAACCTGGACAAAATTTCCCCCGAAAAAAGTTGACAATAACCGAATTGTATGATAACCAGGGCAAAGAATAACTGAGGTTCCAATGTATAGGCAAAATTCATGCTCCTGTTTATAGCCATACAGCACAGCTAAGCTCATCATGCTAGTGTTATAACTCCAAAAGAAAACTAAGAAGCAAATCTCAGACACTAAGCATGTCTTGATCAACTACATGTGGGTTGAGGGCAAAAACATGTAAATTTGATTTCTTGTTGAACTTTCACTTTAATGTCAGCCATGACTCTCAAAATGTATTTACATGTCAAAGGCCCAGATCTGTGTTTCTGTTCGTGAGCTCAGGATCTGCTGCTTCCTGATGATGATGCAGAGCACAGATGATTTACAGCCTCTCAGATAAAAGACTGTCACTGGCTCTGCATCTTAAATCATGGTCATCTGTTCTCTCTCTCTCTTTCACACCATCTCTCTTCAGCCACCATATACACTGATGCTGAGGGTGACACTGAATGTTCATTTTATATTTTTATATGCAAATGATTGCACTTGTTTGAACAAACAGCAAGAATTTTAACCTTTAAACAATCTGCTGTATTTTTGGATTTTCTGATTGAATCTGCAGGGCCAAATCTTAGTGATTTTATACACTATCTAATGCAAAATAATACCTGTTAATGGTTTTTTGTAAAAGAACCCTTCAAATGATCAGAAAATATGTTTTATATGGTTTGTACTATACAATGGAACCTCTGTAATCGTTTGCCCTGGTTACCATACAATTTGATTATTGTCAACTTTTTTCACATAAATTTTGTCCCAGTTATCATTCATCTGCCCAGTTTTTGTCAGCGTATCCAAGTGACTCGTCACAAATTTTGCAAAAACAAAGCATCCACCCAGGCATTCATCATTCATTCTGGCTTTGTTTCTTGCTGTTTCACTCAAAACAAATTAAAACACACTAAAGTGACGGCGCGCATCGCTACCACCTGAAAATTGGTGTGAAAACAAATATCAGCCGAGAACCCCCAAAACAGGTGTACAAAATAAAGGCTGCTGGCTGGACCACACCGGCATGGAGTGTAAACCCTTAAGAGTGATGTTAAATGTTCATTTATCCATTTCATTAGTCTTTTGTATTTATTTCTCATTGTTTTCTGTATTTCTGTATATTTTTGTTAATATGTTGAAGTGTCAACCGCGACCCTGATAAGGATTACGTGAGTGTGATAATGGATGGGTGGATGGATGTTGAAGTGTCTGAAATGGATTAATTAATTGGATTAAATGGATTTACAATATTTCTTATGGGAAATATTGCTTCATTTATCAGTTATCATCACGCACTTTAGAACAGATTCATGACAAAAACCAAGGTTGCACTGTAGTAATATATACGTATAATGTACTAAAAAATACAGAAAAGCAAAAAAAAAAAAAAAAAAAAATTTTTTTCAGGCTGCACAGCACTGAAAGAACATTATTTAAGTTTATCTTTATATTCTAATTTATGCCACAAGAGGTCAGTCTTCAGCAGGACAAAAACTGAGATGATACATATAATATAGGTCATATTTTAGGAAAACAGTCACATCAAAAATGTTCCTCACACCATTATACCAGCTTAAATATCAATGAAAAGATTTGATTTGTATACTAAAGCAATTTCTGCTCCTGCAAGAAGAGCTCCGTGTTCCCCACAAAACTCCACTTACGTCCACTGGACATGTTCAAACTGTACATGCAGATCATAAAAAGCACAAAGGCACAAGGGCACACGTAGGGTCGTCACCAGTTTTTTTGGAGTTATAAATAGAAAAAAGCTAATAAACATTTACGGCACGGCCATAAATTCCCTCCAGTTGACAATAAGTTCCGTTATCCCCGGCAATGTCGTTTGAATGCCCTCTGGTGCACGACCCATTACTCAGATGGTGGCCGCACAGTCACTTGCACTGGTCATGCCCTCTCCTCTCCCCCCAATCAGCTGACTGGACAGAGAAGGGGCCCTGACCCCAATGTGACATCATAAACAGCCCCATTAATCTGCCCCTCCTCATCTATAAACCAGGGAGCACTGAAATGTTATTGTCTGTTAACTGCCTCTATCTTATTAGCTTGATCAATGTTATGATTGTTGGGTGATGATTATGCATACTTATTGATCACGATAGGCTTATTGAGCATATGAAGTTAAACCGGTGAATGGGGTAGGATATGAATCAAAGAGATAAACAGATTAAGAATGTACATTTATGTACATTTACCATGTGACTAACATACTCTCAGGGCTCCAATCATTACATGTTCTTACACATTGCACCTCTATCCAGCAATAAACATTCATGTGATTGTACCAGCGTAGTCCTCTTGTAAATTCAAACCAGATGGCACAGCCTTTGTTACCCTCATGCAGCAGTTCTTTGGTGCCCAACACCTTGTGGCCCGTTAGTGGTTTGTTCCTCAATGGATGATTGTCAGTTGGTACAAATGCAATAGCCGTAATTTACACTGGGGTCATGTCCCTACCACCCATTATTATAAAACACTACTTGGAGACAAAGTATTTCTCAATGCTTGTGGCATCTGTTTACCATTCTGCTTCCTGCAGGACAGTTTCTTTTCCTGCAACACCATATTAACGCTCGACCAGAGATTCATCAGCTCCATCACACTGCGTTGACTTCTTAAATGTGCATTATTTTCTCCAGCACAACACATTTGATATAGAATAACTATAGTTTTACATACAGAACACAATGAGAAATAAACACAAAAGACTAATGAAATGGATAAATGAACATCACTCTTACAGGTTTACACTCTGTTTTAGAGTGTGCTGGTGTGGTCCAGCCAGCAGCCTTTGTTTGTACACTTCTTTGTTCTCAAGATTCTCTGCTATTTGTTTTTACACCCAGTAGCACTGTGCGCCGTTGCTTTAGTGACGTGTCTGTTTGTTTTGAGCGTTACCAACGAGAAACAATGTGAAACAAAGCCAGAATGAACAACAAACACATGGGTGAATGCTTTATTTTTGTGAATTTAGTGGCAAGTCATGTAGGCATGCCAACAAAAACCGGGTGAATGAACGATAACCGGGACAAAATTTCCTTGAAAAAAAGTTTGTAAAAATTGTACAATGCAATATAACCGGGGCAAAGAATAACTGAGGTTCCACTGCATGTGATTGCTTAAGCTACAGTATGTAAGAATTATTAAAAACTAAGCAGAATACTTTTGAAATACAGGGGATGTTACAGAGACTATGTGCCATAATAAGAGACATAATTTATTACATTCCAATATCATTAGCAGGAAAACTGAAAGATGTACTTACATAGAGATTTCCTGTGAGCAGAAAAACCTAACAATCTGTGAGCTCACGTTTGTTCACATGGCTCAGAGAGAGAGTGTGTCAATGTGACTGTGTGTGTGTGTGTGTGCATGTGTGTGTGTATGTCACTGTAACAATCACAAGCAGTGATGGATAGTGTTATGTTTTTAAAGCTAATTAGCGTCTGGGCTAGTATCAGGCCTCATTAATCTTCCACCCAGTAAATAACCAAAATTGACAAAATAACCGAGTTTGGCTAATGATGGTGGATGTTGCCTTTGTTTCTAATGGCAGTCATTAACCTCTCAATGACTAAATAATAGCATCTTAATTAATTTGCTTCAAAGGGAAAGTTTTTAGTGCAATTTAATTATATTAATGGGTGGCCACAAGGTGCGCAGCAAGAAGCATGTCCAGCCCACACACACACACACACACCTACACACACACACACACACACACACACACACACACATGTCTTGCATAGCTCTTGTAGCTGCTTTTGCAAATGCACCTGTCGCCTAACAAACAGCATTGCAGCTGGACACGGGGTATCTGTTTCCAATCTTGGCAACACCTCAGTCACAGAAGACAGGCCTATATGGGCATTTAAACCCCCAAAACAGCTGAATTTCCTGCTAAAATCCAGAAGAAACAAAGAAAAATTGTGAATTTTTGGATTTTAGCTTTGGAAAAAGAGATCTGATACCAACTACTGGATCTCAAAACCCTTCACTATTGATTACAACATGAATCCACTTATTATAATCACTTAAATGTCTTACATATCAATAAGAAGTTAAAAATTAGGATTAGGAACTAAATTTGGTAAAATTTTTATTTAGATTTAGATGCTTAACTTACATTTAAACTGAACCTCTATACCAGGGATGTCAAGCTCCATTCCTGGAAGGCCGGATTCCTGGTTGCCAGTGTTATGTATTAACAGTTTCAACACACAGTTTGTAAATAATGTGAACATTTGTAGATGTTCTAAAGGGAGACTACTAACTCAAAAGATCCTATGCTAGTGTGTCTATTCCAGATACAATGTTCTGGAGAGTGGAGGAAAGGTGAAAACAAAAATGCTTTATTGGTGGCCAACCCAGCTCCTAGACACCTTCTTATATAATTTAACATCAATTAATAAATAGTTCTCCCCAATTGATTGATCTAATTATTGCCATTAGTAATCCTTGATCAGCTGAACGAGGTGTGACAGATTTGGGTTGGAGATAAGACATACAGGATGGCAGATCTTTGGGAGCAGGGTCTATAATTTCCTTTTGGCTAAAATGGTTCTCGATTAAACTGTTTAAACTCTGGAAAGCTGTAGACTAGAGGTCTCAATCTAAATCTGGCCCAAGAGCTACAACAATGAACTCTGATCCTGGCTAAGTATGAAGAAGCCTCCTCCAACCTTCAGAACAGCTGCTGGTGCTCACGACTTCTAAGTGCAGAGAAAATGCACATTCAGCGTTCTCCCAGAACTCTAATAGCTTCCTCTCTCTCTCTCTCTCTCTCTCTCTCTCTCTCTCTCTCTCTCATTCTTTCTCTCTCTCTCTCTCTCCAGCCCTGTTCTTAACTGGATAAAGACACTGTAATGAAGTAAATCCTGGAGCAATCAGTGCTGGTCTGCATGTAGCACTGAGTCATTCATCTCCTTCTCTCACTCTGTCTCTCGTGCTCTTTCTCTCTCCCTTTCTCCGGATGTGACTGCAGATTTATCATTCCGCCCTACGGAACTAAAGGAAGAGGACTTTGATTTTGTAATACAATTAGGCCGGTGCGGGGGAAAAGGGCCGGGTCGCGCCGTGCCAGTCAATAAGGGAGATGAGGCCGAATTTATAACTCTGAACAGAAGTACAAAATCAATCAGCTGATTGAATAATGACATTACAAGTCATAAATTATGCTGGGTTTGGAGCCGTGACGCGAGAGGACGGGGCGCTTTCTCCTGCTGCAGGGTCATCAATCCTTCATGTTACAGTGACGTGTGTGACGTTCAGTTGAGGATACACTCGTCCATTAGATCAGAGGCCAAAGGGCTCAGCCAAATAGAATTACCCGATACTCACTAATAAACACATTTCCCTTTATCGCTTCTGTGCTGTCTTGGCTAATCATTGCTGTTCTATTGGGTTAAGTCCATGGTGTCATACTTTTGCTAAAATGTAGGCCTTATTACAGAAAAACAATGATGTAGATAATATGGCTGAATGAGTAACATCCATCCATCCATTATCACACCCACTTAATCCTTATCAGGGTCGTGGTTAGTCCCCTACCCGCTCACTGGGCGCAGGGCAGGGCATTACACTATTCAACTAAGCCCAGGACAGGGCACCAATCCATCGCTGGGTGCACATGCGTGCACACATACATACACACACACAGACGGACAATTTAGAGTACACAATCCACCTGACCTCCATGTTTTTGGACTGTGGGAGGAAAATGAAGACCCCGGAGAAAACCCGCACAGACAGGGGGAGAACATGGAAACTCAGAGTAAATTCATGGGAAATTTACAGTAAGTTCTTTTTATATAATGTGCATTATGAGTACAATCAGAGGCGTGGAAGTGGGGGGAAAAGTGGACCTGACTACCCAGGGCCCGAGTAGGGAGAGGGGCCCATAAAAATCCTGAATTAAATTATTTTTTTTTGGTTGTTTTTATTTTGAATGAATTGGGCCCTCAAATTAATTATTTATTCATTCATATTTCAAATATATTGATAATATCAACTGAGGGAATGAACTTTAGTCACAGTCCTCTCAACATATTGGACATACTGGGGCCCCCTCTTGGAGGCCCAAAATGGTTTAGTCCGCCCAACAGCGACTAGCCACAAGTGTAACGTCAGTGAGCCTAGATTGATTGAATGATGGTGCTACACACCATGCTGCTAAAAATCAGAAATCAGGATTTCAAAAGAAGAAAGAAAGGGAGGAAAGAGAAAGAAGGCAGAATGAGGGGAGACATGTGTTGACGGCTTTCTTTCCCAAAGGTGAAACCTTGTTTTCTTATTATGCAAAGTCCAATTAAAGTTATAGTCCACTCCAGACAGCTGCTGCTGATTTTTGGAGGCTCACGTGAAGTCGTTAGTTTAGTTAGTTGCCAACCAGGCTGCTTGTGGCTGTAAGTATAAAAACAATTATGAGCCGCTAACGTTAGTTATCAACTTTAACCAGTTTCAGAAACAAACGAGAGAGAGAGAGAGAGAGAGAGAGAGAGAGAGAGAGAGAGAGAGAGACAGAGAGAGACAGAGAGCGAGAGAGAGAGAGAGAGAGAGACAGAGAGAGACAGAGAGAGACAGAGAGCGACAGAGAGCGAGAGAGAGAGAGAGAAAGAGAGAGCTAGCTGACTGGTAGAATTGCTGCCTAAATGCGAGTTGTTTACCTTAAGTTTAAAGTAAGTTAGTCTTTTGGTTCAGTGTGTGTGCTAAAGCCTATTGTCTACTAACACAGCAGAGCTAAAAGTGAAACTCTGTGCTGAGACTTAATAAATGATCCACCAGCAATATTTCTGCCGCATATATCAACATGTAAATAGCTACATCAACATAATCTGATCTGTTTGTAGCTTAAAACCTTAATTATGCTTTTTTATTTAAATAAACACCCCCCTTTTTTGCTCATGTGCTCGTTTACTGGCGTTTATAGGGGCCCACTGACATTGAGAGTGTACAGGGCCCAGAATTTGCTGCTACGCCCCTGAGTACAATCAACCGTATTTTTTACCAAATAGCACCTTTTCCCAAGACTTTACAGCAATCAGCAAAGTACAATTACCAAAACAGCAACACAGTTTTCCAGCAGTGGGAAATCTTCCCAGTGTCATTATCTGTGGGTAAAGATCCCTCTTAGCTACAATGTAGCATCACATTTCAGGGAGGCACAGTTCATTCAACCCAGAAAAATAATGCATTAGTTTGGTTTTGGCATCAAAGTTTTATCCCTCTTGAATGCTCATCAAAGCTGTGAATTACATTGGGCCATATATGTAACATGCTCCGCATGGCATGTATGTAATTTTGCTACATTACCATATTATATGATTAAACATCACTGTAGAAGATTTTCCAAAAATTGTGTAATAGTGAATGCATTAAATGTGATGTAATTTAAAAGAGAAATGAGCAAATGAAAAGAAAAATGGCAATAAGCAGAAGGAATTCTTAGTCTTACAGTCCTTTACACACTGTATAATGTGGATGAACTTTCCTCCAGTAACTGCTTAACCCTGTGCTGGCATCTATGAAAAGTACCAGTCTATCCTAGGTGGATCCAGGTACCACCAAGCATGGAACAGCGCAGAATGGTTCGAGATGACGATTAAAAAAATCGACTTGGATTCAATGTTTAAACAATGGCAAGAGTGTGAAAACAGGAGGGGTGAATGTATCTACGTATGT
>BRDA01077490.1:0-35955 GCA_036984385.1 Crenuchus spilurus
TATATATATATATATATATATAAAATTGTTTGTGGCAGCCCTAGTTAAAAGCATCTGAGACTGTGCCCGCTGCTATAGAGGTCGTGGTGGAGCAGAAACACACAATCTTACCAACATATGAGATATCCGTAGGTTTTCTATCTTGCATAGAAATGCACAGAAAACATTCTTATTAGCTCAAGATCTATCACTGTAGAGTTTTTATTGTACAAATTGACTTTAGAAACACATTTCTTAGAGTCTGACTGCTGAAATCTCAAAGTGTAAACCTGGCTTACGAGGACTGACTGTTCTCTTACTGTCTCTATATGCCTGTTATGCCTTCCTCTGTGAATGATCATAAAGTTTAGGCTTATGTGCTCTCATTAAATGGCTCTTTTCTGGTTCTACTCTTGCAGAAGAACTGCTTTATTTCTTCACTGACGAGTTAACCAGTTTTATAAGAATTCTTGGTGGCAATGCCCTGTCAGGTCACATAACCAGCAGTTTGGAATGTGCTGCTACTGCCAAAGTGCATCTTAAAAGCTGCTGAACCTTATGACAGATCCATAGATGTATGCTCAAGGCACTTCAGGTAGTTTTCACAGGCTTTCTCATCATTAACCTTAGAAAAGAAGGAAAGCAACCTGGGCTGAACTTGTAAAAATGACCTTTTACATTGAATTCATTGCACTATTTAATTTATAGTGTCAGAATGAAGGATGACCACTCCAGAGGTGGCCAAAGTGTTTTAAATCCAGAGTTTCTCTCAATTTCTCCCATGCTGACCAGCTGCAGTAGGACCTTAATGAAGTTCCACAGGTCAATTCTGAAAAGCTATTGCAAGACTGAAGATCTTTTCTTGCAAGACCATTTTTTGAATACCACTTTCAAAGACCACCAGTGTTGTTTTCCAAAACAGTCCTGACCTGTTTTTAAATGTGGTACAAGGCAGCAAGTCAGATCACAGATAATACATAAATACACAATAAGTACATAAATCACACAGACCTCAATAGGTGAAAAAAATATATGTACAGTGTTATTGCTTAATTTATTTTCACTAGCAGTGGCAAGAACATATAACACCTTTAATATCAGTTATGAGTTTTAAATGTCCTAGTTTAAGGTACAAAAATATGATTGGACACACGCTAACAGTACATAGGTAACCCCTTTGACTGGCTAATCAAAATTAGCATCAACTTAGAAGAAGAAGGTGAATACATTCTACATAAAAATCTCAATAACATTACACTCACTCAGTTTTGTCATTGTGATTATGAGGTAATAAAATCTGAGCAGAAACACTGACAAACGTTGTTTGAAAAGTATTAAATGTTAAACATATTAGCTTTGTTTTTATTTTAATTTATTTCAAATAAAGTCTTTGTTTTAGTGGTTTTCATTTTTAATAACTTTTCCAAAGTGAAAAATCGAACCAGACCAAAAAATTCACAATTTTCTAGCCCAAGGAAGCTATATTAGCTGGCTGGCTAAAAACAGATCTTAACAGCTTCAGTCCTTTTACAGCGTTCTTTTTTTATTTGGTCATTTTAGAGTAAAAAACAGGATTAGACTTTAAACGTTTGCTTTTGCTCTATTGTTAATGTCTGATAATTAGCTAATGTAGCTAGTATATGCTAACATTCATGACAAGCTAATGAATTAGCTCAGGTCACAAGTTGAGCTGGTGAAATTGGAAAGCTTTATGACATTAACCCTTTTTCTCAAAATGACTAAAAATAACTCAAAACAATAATTTAAAAAATATACATCACATTATTCAGTTGTTAGCACTATTCCGATGGGATTAAGTTTAATTTCTGCTTTTAAAGGAGCTTGTCTGTGATGTTATTTCTCACTGAATCAGCCATTTATTTTTTCCCCTCCTCCTATGGCTGAAATACCTGCTGTTTTTCACTAAACTCAGCACTTATCTAATGATTGTGGTCTCATTCAGACATACATGTCTGTGATTTTCCTGGTAGATTTCACCTCACAATGGAAAAAAACAATTTCTGACCATTTGCTACTTGCTGTATTCATATTATATCCATAAAATATCCAGAGATCCTCCCCTGGGGGAACATTATCTGGGTTCATAGACAATACGACACATCAGAAACTCGCTTGTCCTGAAGTAATTTCATTCCCATCTGGATTTGAGAGTTTTATCACCCGTTTCAATACAGACGTCCCTCTCATAGACTTTTTCAATTCCAACAGGACTTTTATTAATATTTTTGCTTTTCAGTACTTGTTCTATTGCTGGATACTTTCTATACCAGTTTTATCAGTCCTGCAATGCTTTGGGGAGACTAGGCTGTGGGCTATAAAATAATTAGAATTCAAAGAGTGCTGTTTTTGAATATTTTGGGCCATGATGATGAGAAGTTCTGGACATTGTTTTGAATTTGTGGACGTGTATGCATAGACCTTGAAGAACACTAATCCTTCCCAGAAGGAAGGAAGAATGGACACAATGCAAATGAGTTACTAGTTGTACTCCTTCATTCCCTAAAATCAGCCTGGCATATGAAAAACATATTTTATTCATGTTGCCAAATAGCCGCATATCTTAAGGGTGTTTCAATTAAGTGTGCTTTAGGGTCATTAAGGTCAATCCTTGAATAGCATGACTTCAAAGCTTGTTTTTGTATAAATGAAGTGCACTAAGGTTGACGGCAGAGTCAAGAAACTAGATGGAAGCTGCAACTGTTTTTCTGAATACATTTTCCTCACATAATCTTGCTGGTTTTGTCCGTCTATCAACAAGCTTTGGTATTCCCTCATTAAAACTGTTTTTAGCTGAGCTGTGAGTCACAAATACACAGCTGTCTTTACCTCTTCAACAGACGTGAATCTCTGTCCTCTTATGGCTTCTTTCAGGGGACTGAACAGGTGATGATGGGGTGAGATCAGGACTATAGGGAGGCTTTAACACCTCAAAACCAAGTTTGGGCAGTGGTGTGTAGATGTGCATTGTCATGGAACAACATAAGTCTTGGATAGCAGTCATCTATGGTGTCAAAACAGGCTCATCTTAAGCATAAACGTAAAACAGATGTTGTAAACGTAAGTTTTAAGTATCGTAAGTAATGTAAATGTGTAAATGAAACTGTAAAATTGTAAATTAAAAACAATCATAAATGAAAAATGCTGGTTGTAAATGTAATACTTACATATTTATATATGTAATTTATATGTAGTTATACTTAATATTTACTTCTCATTTTTATTTTTCACTTCACAAGTTACGTTTACCATTGACAAATTATGGTTACGATAAATTTATTTTTGACCCTTTTTTGATGGGGGGTGGGGCTCAAAAGCTCATTGGCTAGAGGGACAGGATATTACAACATTACTTCAGCTGAAAACAAACCTCCCAAAGTTTTACAAATTGCATTAAATCAGAGTCGTTTTTGGTGAAGTATGAGAACTTTTGCACTTCATCGTTTTATTAAATTTATGTTTAATTGTTTAAAAGAAATCATTAGGTTTTTCACACTTTGCAGGATTACTTACTAAGGGGTGGACTTACATAGACGGTGGAGAACAGATCTGCGTTAAGCAGAAGCAGGGTTGACAGGTCCACAAAAAGCTCCATCCTGATGTCTGACACAAAGCACCCTCCCTATACAACCACCAGCCTAAATTCTAGAGCATCCAATCACATTATTGTTAGCATTATTATTTATTATTATTATTAGTAAATATAATGTAAGAAGAACATACCTCCTTTATTGCTTTTCTTTGCATTTAAAATATCCCCTTTTCTCTACTCTAAATTTATATGTTCAGATCCCATTCCAATAAGTTATCTAATACTAGTAAGTCTATCCCAAAGCTCTTCACACTCAGTTGTTCACTGCCATTTAACTCCTTGTGTACACCACAGTCATAGCCATAAAAACCACTTATAGTAACACAGACATTTTGAGCATATAACTGTGGTGTTATAACCATCCAAAGTTAAAAGGTAGTAGAGACCTGATGCAAATGATTTCTTTTTAACAAACAATTAAACATAAATTTAATAAAACGATAAAGTGAAAGGTTTTTTTTCGGCTGAAGTGAGGTAATATCCTGTCCCTCTACCCAATGAGTGTTGAGCCTCACCCTCTGTCAAAAAGGGTTATGTTTAGGATACTTATAACTTATGTTTACAATACTGTTTTACGTTCAAGCTGAGCCTGTTTTGACGCCATAGTCATCTTCATTTTGATTTCATTTTAGACTTCAGCTCTTCAGTGATGTTTTCACTTGAATGAGCACTGTTGTTGATTGTTGAACATTTTTCCTGACAATGTTCCAATACTGGCCATTGAGAATCCTAGAAAACTGTGAACATCAATTTTCCAGCTGATGGTTGAGTTTTGAGCTTTTTGTTTGTCGGCAAATGAGGATGTTTACATTCCATACTCTTCTGTTTACTCTCAGGCTTGTACTGATATATCCATGACTCATCACCAGCAATGATTATTTTTAAGTAACTTACAGCTTCCTTACAGTATGGCTCAAATTTTATTTGCATATCTCCAAACATATCTGCAACCAATCACTGCTTGCTGCTCGTCTTTCACGCATATCATTTGTGGGGCGGCTATTTTTTGTTGCACTGCAGTCATAAATGAACCAATATATTCAAACCTGTGCAGCAGTTACTGAAGTATGGATACAGTGTTCTAATACATAAAGTGTTTACACTGCAGCCAACAGGATATATAAGAATATAACTTAAAGGTGACTCATATTTTATATTTATTTCCAATGATGGATTCTTGGAGACTAAATGTCAACTGAAGTACAAAAACAGCCAGAAGATTATTTGTAGACACTTATTCTGTTAGAATGCTTCTGTTAAAATCATATCAAAGCCAATCTGGTGTTGGTCATCATCTCAGCTTCATTCATTGGTCAGTTTCTGACCAGGAAACTGCTCCTGACCACTGACCACTTTATTAAAAATCTTTGTAGCTCCACCTTGATGGAAATATAAGCTAGATGTTTTTGATTAAGTGGCCACTGAGTGGACACATAAGGTAGGTGTTTCTAATAAAGTGAAGATATAAGCCAGCGAGTGTGAAGTACAACTGATCCGCCTATTTGACTGAACAAGTGCGTTTTCCTGGTGATGACAGCTCCTCTTGCTCAAAGCTGTTTCATTATTACACAGTGAAAGTTTAGCCTAAAAGGCCTGGCAGTGTGTAATCAGTCATGCTGCTGTGAGAGGTATGAAAGCTTGAGCTCCACAGGTTAACGGCCCTGTGGGTTTCGCCTGGCTGCGGTCACAGTGTGAGCACTGCCCTTGCTTATCCTTGTTTACTGTCAACTCTGTTTTCCACTCATGAGCTCTCAAGCCCTGCAAAACTCCCACTGTCTCGATGTGATTACAACACTTTCTAGTGTTACAATAACTCACTTAGCGTCCGTACGGACCGGTGAGGTCAGGCTACGGGTCACGTCAACCCTTTCAGGAGCGATCACTCTTGACGTTAATTCTGTTTCAGTTCATTTCTGTGCACATCTGGTGCATCGAGTCGCTGTGGGGGGGAACTCGGCTGACACTCATTTACATGAGCCACGCTTTTGCCTCTGCAGCAATAATATGCTCAGTCTGACGGACTCTACGCTCATTGCAGATGAAAAACAATGCATTTTATGTGTTAATCAATACAGCCTGGTGTGATCAAATCTAAACGAATGGGAAGTGTTCATCAGGAACTTTGTGGAAATTCAGCTGTATAAATTACATTCATGGATGAGTTGACTTTTTTATTATCTGTGATTTTGGCTAATGGAATTCTGTTGATACTCTAATTAGTGAGCAGAATACCTTAATGCAGGCTGACTGAACCATCAAAATGCATACAAACACAGTCAAAAACACAACATTATATTGGCACAAATATTAGGAAGCCTGCTCATTATATTGAGAAAGAGTTGGAGTGACTATCTAGTGTCCATGAAAGGCTTTCTACTAGATTGATGTGAGGATTTGATTGCCTTCATCAACAAGAAGGATGTCAGGATGTTGGATGACCATAACCTCATCCTCAACTCATCCCAAAAGTATTGGATGGAGGAAAGAACACAGTTCCACAGTTCAATATAAGAGGGTTTTACACCCCACTAGTCCACACCTGGCATTAAGTATTTTGACAATATCTGTCTGCTCCAGTCCTGTTTTATTGGCAGTACTTCTCTACAGGGGCTAGACAAGCTGTGTGCGTTTGTACATCTATGTCAGCAATGGGTGCAATTTAAAGTAGCTGAATAATTTCTGATCACCAGACTAATGCTGACCATTGGTCAGTTTATTGGGAATTTGTAGCTCTACTGTACTGATGTGTGGCTAGAGACTCTCTTTTTGTTTCTCTTAGCCACCGTCTATCACTTCATCAGTGGTCAGATCAGCAATGATCTGCTCTTGTCTGGAAATTTTTGGGTGGTGCTCCTCTCTCACTTCACGAAAAACATAGACCCTGTAATTCCAATCATCACTAGATTCAGAACAGCTACCTTCAACCAAAACCCATTTGCACCTCTTATCCATTCATTATTGGTCAGTTTCTGAGCACAACGGCCAGAGGACAGCTAACACAGATAATCTACAACAGTTCTGCTCCCAGTTAATAATTGTTGGTTTGTAGAACGTTTTCTGAACGTTACAAATGGTACAAATTTGGTAGCACTTCAGTTTGTCCAGTTTTCTTTATATTTGTAGAACATTTTTGTTTAATGCTTTTAACGTTCCAGTAACGTTGCTGCAACATTAGGAGGACATCACCTACGCTCTTAAAAAAGATGGTTCTTCAAGAGCTTTTTAGTACAGAAAATGGTTCTACACAGAACCATGAACCCAAAGGGGTCTTTGCATGGTTACAGGGTTATTCAGACTGATGAGTAATGTGTTGTAGATGGTTCTATACATTTTTGAAAATGGTTCTATATAGCCACAGAAGCAGTTTTGCTATTATGATTTCAAACTTGTAATAATAGAGGAACCCTTTTTGATACTATATAGAACCATCTACAGCACTTTCCTCATCAATCTGAAGAACGCTTTCAGCATGCAAATACTCCTTTGAGTTCTTTGAGTGTTTATGGTTCTTTACTAAAGAACCCTTGAAGAACCATGTTTTTGAGAGTGTACAGTAGGTTAAAATATTGTCCACACACAGAGAAAAATCTTTTCAAAACCGTAACACACACAAAATAATGAGCAGGTTATTTAGAAGATATAAATGTTATAAAGCAAACATGAACCAAATGAACATCCTCCAGCTCAGCTAACTGTAACTCGTCTCTCTTGGGGGGTAGCTGTGGCCTGGTGGTTAAGAATGTGGTCTTGTGACCGGAAGGTCGTGATTCGATTCCCGGGCAGCTCATGGCTGAAGTACTCTTGAGCAAGGCACCTAACCCCCAACTGCGCCCCGGGTGCCATGGATACGGCTTTCCACCGCTGCCACACAACCTAGTGTATTCACTAGTGTGTGTGTTTCACTGCATGGATGGGTTAAATGATGTCATGTTTTGTTGTGTGAAATCACACTGAAAAAAGTTGAATCTAATCTCTCTCATGATATTCAGAACCACTAAAAATGACTTACCGATGTTATGTCAGATGCTACCATAATGTCAGTGCTTGTCTAACTGGGAACGTACTGTGAGAAATATTACAAAACCATTATTACATCACATTTTGGAACATTCCAGGGACATTATTTCTGTAATGTTACAGGCTAACTTCCTGGAACCTTTTAAGAACCTTGCTGAACATTCTTATTACATCCTCTGTTAGCTGGGCTGGAGTCCCTCATGAGAACATTTGAAGGACTACTGCAAATGACATTACACAAGTTCTTCAGACTCATTATTCGACTTCCAACCTTGCTGGTTTGTCTCTTTATGTTGGAGCTCATTTTTTGTCTCTTTTTGACTTTGAGGCTCAGTGTTTGGTAATAAATGCCAGTCTGAGACGCAGTGTTCTGCATCATGCAACCTACACCCACCTCTCACTCAAAGCTGCTGGAGAAGCATTATTTTTTCATGTCTGGCAGAACATGAAGACTCACTCATACAAACCAAAGACTTTCAGAAGAGCCTAGTAAAGCCGAAAACAAATTTTACCACAGTTAGTGTCTGATTTTAGGCACTAAAGTGAATTCAAATAAAATGAGTGGTCTTGTGTTCTGAGTAGATGTTTCTAATAAAATAATGGATGGTAAGTTTAGAGCTTCACTATATGTCTAGATGTTTGTGGAAACCTTCTAATGAAAGCATTCAGCTCCTTTATGTTGCACCCATTACTGACATTGATGCACAAATGCTCACATGCAGCTTGTTTAGTTCCTGTAGAGAAGTAATGCCAATAAAATAGGACTCTTTGGAGCAGATAAACATGAACCTATTGCCACCATGCCTAATGCCAGGTGTGGGCTAGAGGGGTATAAAGCACTGCAGCATTAAACTCTGGAGTCATGGAGCTGTGTTCTGAGGAATAATCAAGTTCAAGTTCATGTTCAAAAGGTTTTTATTGTCATATACAGTACGGTACATATTGAAATGGAACAACGTTGCTCTTACCAGTACTTTTGGGATGAGGTAGGGTGGTTATCATCAAACATCCTGATCTCACTAATGCTGAATGCAATCAAATCCTCACAGCAATGCTCCAAAATCTATTAGAAGGCCTTAATTGAACAGTAGAGTCAGTTACTCTACAAAAGCAGGCCTTGATTTCAGAAACAATGAATAAGCAGTTTATCAATATACTGTAACTTGGAACCAGAACTTGAATCTATTTCATAGTCAAGATTTGATGTCTAATAGGATAATCACAATGACAGTTTCAGCATGAACTGAACAGATTGTATCAAGTCGTTTTTGATGATTAATGACCCTCTTGCTGTTCTTTAATAGCTGAAGCTCATTTGAAGGGCATGATCAGTGTGATCAGTGTTGTAAAGCCATTGATTTTGCTCTGAAAGGTGTGGACAAGCAAAAACACAACCTCCACAAAGTCCTCAAGGGACTGAACTGTACTTTTGTTCTCCCCTCGCCAAGAAGTAACTGTCAATACTCTTTAAGTCATGTTCAGCAGTGGTTCAAATTTTTTTTAAGCTGTTATTCCGATCACAAGGTTCAAGGCGCAAAACATCAGTGCAGCAATAAATCAACCAGCCAATGATAAAGTAGACTATAAAGATGATCTGTTCTTTACACGTTTAAGAGTCTGTTGTTTATACAGCCCAAAAACAGACAGCAACAGCTTGGTGATGTATTACAAATGTCGAGCTGTCCTCCACAAATAAATATTTCTAGACAGAAATAAGCAAGTCTCATTGCCCATTCTCCTCTGTTGTCTTACTGAAGAGGAAAAGTGATGAATAATTGACTGAGCCTGTTTATTAGAACTATTAGTAATTAATGATGGACCGCGAGTGATGAAATCTAACAGCCAAGGAAGCTGATGGAGTTTTAGACAGTCATTAAGAATGCATAAATGTATGTTTTAGTACTTTAGAGAAGACAAACATCCAAATATTGTGATATTTTGGAACATCTAATTGCTTTTCTTGAGGAATAAAAAAGGTTTCTAAGAAAAAAAAAAAAACAGCAGGATGGAGGCGGGTGAAGGGGCGGATCCAAGTGGTGGATCACAGCCATTCCTGAAATTTGTTTGACCACCCCGCAGTCTGTCTATTCTATTCTACTCTAACAACACAAAAATGAAGTTATCTGCTTATTTGAATTTCCTGTTCCACTTTAAATGATGATCCACTTTCATTCAGGGACCTGGTTGGGATTCCACAAAGCAGGTTACTGAGCTGGTCGGATAGTGTAAGCCTAACACTGAGGATGTTCAATAGTAATGACCTGCTGTTCATTTCCCATTAGGCAGGTTTGACTTTGGGCATAAGTTACCTGGCTAAACTGAGAAATCCTGCTTTGTGAAATACATTGCTGTGAGGATTTGATTATATTCTGAGACAAGAGTGTTAGTGATGTCAGGATGCCTCATCCTCAAACTCAGCCCAAAAATATTGGCCGTCATTCCAGAGAACACAGTTCCACTGCTCCACAACTCAGTGCAGGAGGGCATTATACCCCTCTAGCCCACACCTGGCATTAGGTATTATGCATTAGACATTATCTGTTCCTGTTGTATTGGCAGTACTTCTTTACAGGGACTAGACAAGCTGTGTGTGCATTTATACATCTGTCAACAATGGGTGCAACTTTGTCAATAGTCAATAGAAGGGGTGTCCACAAATATTTGGACAAAGTTTGCTTTGTTAGCCTTTAACTACATTTGTATAGAAGCAAATGGAAATGGCCCATGGAGACTGGAATGCAAACTTGTGTTTCTCTGTGTCTTTGAACTCTAAACTAAAAATGCTGTTTGCCCTCTAAATAATCAAGGCCATAAAGGCCCTGAGAAGTCTGATTCATACACAGTAATTCTATCATCCCCCCTTATCTCGTCTTGTCTCTCGTGAGATGAGGGTAATTAGGGGAAGTGGCGCTGTTTGGCTAGACTGAGGAACTGAGTGTGGATGCTTATCTGTCACACGTGGAGAAATGTCACATCAGAAGGACAGACTCAGGGCTGCCCTAATCACTCAAGGTGATGCCAGTTTCAAGGTGTTTCAAGGTGATACGAATAAAAGGCAACAATCCCACTGGTGTCGTTTCCTTCGACCATTAAACTGCATGTTACATGTTGAATGTCACAGAGGTGAGTGACGTCTACAGCTTGTCCTCATCCCACTAAGATACTGCCACTGATTCACCAGAGAGAAGGCAATTGCACTAATTTGCATTCTCAAAGAGGTTGCTGCAGGCACAACGGAGATACTGAAACTGAAATAAATAAAAAGGAAATGAAAATTACAAAAAGCACATGAAAGAAAATTATGCAATATGTTGTCTTACTGTTCACTGTGTTGGGGGAATTTGAATTAGCTAACTGAAGGGCTCAGCAAGGCTTTCTGGGACAAGTTCAAACTGAATGGATGTGTGCTCAGATCTAAGACATTGGCTTTTTTTGATCAAATTTTTATTTTACAACCAGGGCTGGGGATCGGGAAGGCAGGGCGATGACATATGTTACTTGCAGGGTGCAAATTCTACAATGATAATGGGGGGGGGGTCAAGTTTTTCTTCATGGTGTAAATGGAAACCAGTACAGCGCAGGCGCGTGCTTCACTAAACTTAAGTTTTACAATCCTTACGGTGTCTTGCTTCCTTACTGTAATGTCTACAGCACATAAATGATAAATCCATTACATCAGCTAATGTAGCACATACCACACAATAACCTTCCTAGTCATAAGTAATATATTATATAGCAAAATACACAGTTAATCCTGCAAAAACACACAATACTATTGGCTGCTATCTTTCATCAGCTTTCTTGTCATTAAAATTAAATTCATATTCTACAGGATCTCTCCCACAGGAATCATTTAATATTTAATTCTAAATAAATAGAAAATAACAATGTAAATGAAAATCCCTGTAGATAAGGCTTTTGTCCCATCTCATCCACTTATTTTGACACTGGGACTACAATATTAAATGTTATGGGGAGATGTAGGGATGCATTTATATAGCTTGGCTAATGCCTTTTAAAAAGCTTGGCTAATGTTAATTTTATTTTCTCTTGCTGATGTTGACTCTGTAAATGAAATATCTGCTAAGTTCAAAAAAGCAGTCAAAACATTTGAACCAACAGTTACTTCAAACACACAATTAATACCATTCAGCTATCTACCCACACTGTAAAACACACACACACACACACACACACACACACACACACACACACACACATGTATATATACACACGAGCTTACAGTAAAACTACTCATCTGAGTAACTAATTCCTCACTAGGTCTACTGCAGCGTATGAAGCTTTTAGTTTCTTGTTCACATTTCCCTTCTGCCTTAAAACACATTTCCTTTCCCTTAACAGTTTCCCTGCATTAAAACAAATGTTCTCTACGTTAAAACACAGTTCCCTTTTTAGACTGTAGTAGATGGTGAAGTATTTTAAGAATTTTACACATTTCTGCTTAGGTTGTGCAGAAATCACGAACAGTCTAATTCATGCCGAATGCATGCCTCTTGAAAAAAACATAGATGGGAGGAGGGAATCAACCTTACCATTAATGACATCAGTGAGTGTCCTGAAGCTACCCAAAGTCCCATGCAACTCAGACAGCAGCAACACAATGAAAATCACATGACAAAAATTGTGTGGGTGAAAATCAGCCAGCGTTAGCAAAAACCCTTAACTAGGATTAAGGAAGACACAAGCCACCTGACCAATAATGAGCCAGGCAGACAAACATGAGCAATGGTTATTAACATGGAATGGTATGATCCACTTTAGGGGTGCTTGAAATCGTATCACAATATTCTTCCAGGCATTAATACAGCATTGTTTTTGTAGTATTTAACATTATATGTAAGAAGTATATTTAAATGTTTTGACCCCCACAAACTATTGTTTTTATTGTTTTAAGGGGTTTCTGACCCCCAGTATCCCCCGTAATTCACACCCTGGTTACTAGGACCACACACAAGTCAAAGATAAAACAAGGACAATACAGAATAAACAACCAGAGGACTGATTCAAACTAAAATAGTGGCTTTACAGTAGCTGCCACAGATCACAAACCTACATTTATACACACTGGCTGTGTCCAATATAGCCTACTTAGACAGTACATACTACACTGAATCCAATAAACACTGCTTGACTGCTAAAGCAGTAGATGTTAGCACTGTGTGAGTGTGTAGCATCCATGCAACATTGGATGCACTACATCCACCATCTTACCAATGTCTTTTAACATAAGATATCACACCTTCTCTGTGAAAGTCCTACTATTCATTAAAACCCCACTCACAGTCATTTTTTACAACATTAATCCACCAACTCTGGTTTTGTGTTGTTGAAAAATTGAGATAAACTACCTGTATGACAGTTAGCTTGGCTGGCTAACCAGCTAGCTAATATGCCTACATTCACTGCTAGCCTTAAAAACTCACATAATTTTGAGGACACCTCAAAAAACAGAGACAATGGGCATGAAAGCTACTCATAACATTACTTGGTGTTGTACATAATCAAAACAATTAAAATTTTTGTTTTGCAGTGTGTAGCTGGTTGCATTTTGATAGAAACACCTGGGTTAATTTAGGAGAATCTTGAGTCTTAGCTACATTAGCTATAGCTATTAGCTATAACTCCAGTGCTACACTAATGAAACACAGTGTCCAAGCATGTCTTGGCTCATCAACTACATCTGAGGTAATGTGAAAAACTATTAGTACAGTGGAACCTTGGTTATCATTTGCCCTGGTTATTGTACAAATTGGTTATCAGTGACTTTTTTGAGGAAATTTTGTCCCAGTTATTGTTCATCCGCCTGGTTTTCATTGGTGTGCCCACGTGACTCGCTGCTTATTTTGTGAAAACAAAGCATCCACCCACACGTTTGTCACTCAACCATGTGTTTGTCATTCATTATGACTTTGTTTCTCACTGTTTCTCATTGATGAGGCTCAATACAAACTAAAGCACATCACAGTAAAGTGATGTTACCGCCTGAAAAAAGGTGCAACAACAAATAGTGGCTGAGAACAGGTGTAAAAAACAAAGGCTGGACCACACTGGCACACTCTAAACAGAGTGTAAACCCATAAGAGTGATGTTAAA
The DNA here is from genome assembly GCA_036984385.1 of Crenuchus spilurus. Classification (NCBI taxonomy): domain Eukaryota; kingdom Metazoa; phylum Chordata; class Actinopteri; order Characiformes; family Crenuchidae; genus Crenuchus; species Crenuchus spilurus. The sequence goes on from BRDA01077490.1 coordinate 13,721, forward strand.
TGTTAATTTATTCATTTCATTAGTCTTTTATATTTATTTCTCATTGTGGTCTGAGTGTAAAATTATAGTTATTCTATATGAAATGTATTTTTGTTAATATTTTGGAGTGTCTGGAACAGATTAACTGGATTTACATTATTTCTTATGGGAAATATTGCTTCCAGGGCTCTACAGGGTGACCAATTTTAATTTCTCAATGGTGCGACTAAAAAAAATCTGAGGTCGAACTGGTGTGACCAGCCGTTCGAAAGGAAAAAAGTCTTTGCGATTCTATCGTGGTCTAAACCAATCAGACATAGTGAAGGGCGGGACCCAGATGGCTGTGGTCCGAGTGAGGTGAGCAGGGTTGCCAGGTTCGCATTTTCATGCAAAACTTGGCTTGTTTGAAAATCCAGTCGTGGGTGTAAATTCAAGCGTGGTGATGTGACGTTTTTTGGGCTACTTTTAAAAATTACGAGAACGAGAAGAACAACGACATAAGGAGATGTAGAGACAGAGAGAGAACTAAACGACGTAAGGAAGGCAGCATGAGAGAGAGAGAGAGAGAAAGAGAGACACACACACAGACAGACAGACACAGAAGGTGAAGAGAAAACAGTCGCTAGCTAATATGGCAGGTAAACAGGGGAAATACGGGTATTGCAAGGACTGTGAAAAAGAAAAGGTTTTCATGGAATGGATTAAAAGTGTTCCTAATGACGAGAAAAAGGCATATTGCAAATACTGCAAATATGAAATGAAAAAGTCAGTTCACTTTTTTGCTAATTGTTACTATTAAATGTTCTTGACTGGGATATAAAACTGTTATAAAAGAACTATTAAACACTAATGTTACCATATTATTAATGACTGATAATAAATCTCTTATAAACAAAATGCTAAGTCATACACTCAGAGTTGTTTTGCCATTTGCTTCAAATGTGTGACAGACATATTTTGGGCTAGTTTAAGCTTCTGAAGGGCGGGTTTTAGACTGACTTTTGACTGGATATTTTTGCTGGACCTGGCAACCCTGAGAGTGAATGTAGCCGCGGATAATGAGAGAAGATGAAAAGAACGATTGACAACTTTTTCGTTAAGAATGTTAAGGCCTGATCCGTCCGAAAATCATAACCAATGCTCTGACACGGAGTCATCGACCTCCCAGGTTATGTTGAGCTGTGGTCCGGAGACGACATCAGATAATGAGCCACATACGATTGACTCGAGCCAGAACCCACTGAAAATAAAAGGGGGAATGTGTATACATTTCGAAGACTGTGGCTTGACCAGTTTCCCTGGCTAAGATACAGTAAAGCTGATAATATATGCATTGCATTTTTTAAATTTATGTTGAGATGTTTTAAGTTAAAATTTCAGCTCAGTGAAGCACTTTAAACACCAACACTTTTTCAGTAAGTTACCTTTCTTGTAGAATTGTGCTTCAAATAAAGAAATTTATGTTGACCAGATTGTTAATCATTTACAAGTCAATATTGCCTATATGGACAGGAATTTAAAAAAGTGAACCTGTAAAACTGTGGTGTTAAATGCGATGTGGTCGAAAATTTGGGTGCACCTAACTTTTGTGCTGGTGCACCTAAGAAAAAAATTTAGGCTAGTCTAGAGCCCTGGCTTCAGTTGTCATTCGTTTCGGTTATCATCAGGCACTGTAGAATAGATTAATGATGAAAAGCGAGGTTCCCGACCTTGTGTTATTAACTGCCATCAAGTTGATTCTAAATCATGGTGACCAGGATTGTCCAGATCATACTGTTTTCTTTTTGGGTCTTCAGGTTTCTTAATAATTTGTATCCATCCATCTTGTTGCTGGTCCTATTTTACTTTTACCTGCTCCAGTCTTCTCAAGTGAGCTGGTTCTCCTCATAATGTGTCCAAAATACGTTTGCTAATCTGGGCTTCTAAGTGAAAGGTGAGGTTTGATTTTGCCCAGGATCCATTTACCTGTCCAAGGTTCTCTCAAAAGTCCAGCACCAACGTTCAAAGGCATCAATGTTCTTTCTGTCCTGTGTTTTTATTGTCCATAAAGAATCACAAAGTCTACTGTGTCTTCCTCACTGTTACATCCATTTAATACAAAAGGTTTTTGGCCCTAGCTGTAAAGATTGGCTATTTTAAACCCCAACATGATTTCATTTTACTTTATTTAACCTTTCTGTGCATTGAAGTGAACCGACCTTCACTTAAATTCCCACACGCTGGTGTATTTCTCAGCATGTTTGCCTGATGCACTGCTGCATCTGCACGCCTCCACAAGGCTCTGACTGTTCCTCCTCATACAGACTTAGCTGGATAAAACCACTTTTTTTGTTCACCACCACTGTAATTGAAGTGTAATGGAAAATCCTCACCTGTCACGGTAAAGGAGCATTGAAATTCTGCTCCGGCTCCTGCCTCAGACCTCTACAGTCCAACGGGAGTTTCTCTCGGCCACCCGCTTTCTGCAGTAAGCATGCTGATATCTCTGCTCTTATGGGAATTGTGTAACAGGCCTGACACCAACAGCCGTCCTTGTCAGATTCCTTTTGACCCAGTGGGTGAGTTAGGCGCCACCTTCGCTGTACAGCTGGGCCATCCTTATAATGCATGCAGGACATATGGAACATATGCAAATGCTGTATTAACATGCAGAGAATGGCAACAGCTATTATATGGGCGTAGAAGAAGCATTAGGTTGTTTCCCGAAAATCATCTTCTAGCTTGTCTACCATTTCATCATGATGCCCTCGATGTAAAAAAAACCCCCTACTTAACATGTAAATTGAAAAGCTGTTTAGTACTGGCACATTAAATAGCCATAATTTAACATACCATCTTTAATATTTCAACCTGATATGACAATCCCTATGATATCCAGTCAGCCATAACATTAGGACCAGGCTAATATGGTGTCAAGTTCTAAGCCACCATGTCATGGACTCTTCAAGACATCTGAAGGTGCCCTGGCAACAAGATGTTAGCAGTCCTGTAAGTTGTGAAGAGAAGCTGCCATATTGGATTTGTTCCAGCACATCCCACAGGTGCTCAGCTTGAGTTCTGGCGAACTTGGAGACCACTGTTGGTAGGTATTCACTACTGCTGACCGGGAGCCCCACATGAGCCTTGGCACCAACCCAGTCATCTGGCTGTAACTTTTTGGACCTTGTCCAAGTGGCTCAGTTCTGCATGCTTGCATATTTTTCTCCTGCATCCAACACATCTACAAGAATCAAGCTGTTGGGGGTTAGGTGATTTGCTCAAGGGCACTTCAGCTGGTTCAGGGGATCAAACCTGCAACCATTAAGCCCCAACCTTTAGGTTACAGCTGCCCACAACATATAAATCACACAATATTTAATGTGCATTCACTTTTTTAGTTTATATTTCCCCCCAAAATGTTACATTCAGTAAATATGGTGTGCAGAGGTACCTCCACAGAGTTTGAATTCACTTATTTTCACTTTGAAAATCAATGAACTGACATGTTATCTACCCAGGGGTGTCCAAACGTTTGCATAAGACTGTATTATATTCATACCTGATCGCATGGAGCTGAGTAAATAGAACCACTTTCTAGTAACGAGCCTCAGGAGAAACATATGTAGATGTTAGACGGGCCCATTTGCTGACTCTACATGCCACAATGCACATGACCTTTTTGGCAAACTCAATTATAGACCCAGCTTAAAGAGCACTCAGGGTGACTTTTACAGACTGTTAAGGGCAGCTGGTCCTGATAAGTGGATTTGATGGAGTTCAGGTAGCTCTCAGGCCAGATTCAAATTCAAGGTGGGCATGTCCGGTTTGGTTAATAGGGTGTTAGCTGAAGGTGACATAGAGGCTATGAACTAGCATTTGTGTTTGTTTTCTTTTCATGACTTTCAAAAGAGGTTGTTCCTGACCTCATGTACTTTTCCGACCACCGGGGTCCATGTGAGTGTTTCAGACCAATGCTGTTGGCCTGTTCATTGGATAATAGAATAGCGTTTTCAGGTAAAATCTCAAACTAGACACTCGAGTTATTTTCTTCGTTTAATAAAGCTCTGCTCCTGCTCCAGATAAGAGAAGAAAGTCATTATAAAATCCACATGCAGTGGCTCTTTTTCACAGAGAAGAAAACTGCCTGAGCTGATACTGCCTGCACATTTTCTATTACTTTTGACTCGCAAGGTTACAACTAATAGGAAGCCTTGTTTCATGTGCTTTGTTTTTCTCAGACAGGCTGTTGGGCAGGGCTTTGGATGTACCCTTGTCCGCATTGTGCTGCATCCTTAAACCTTGACCTTGGTAGCAGTTGTGTCTGCCACTAAAGTCAATTACCCCCTGATATTGCATTATGTGGCTTTGCTTGGCTCGGCCAATCAGTCATTGTCTACGAGGAATTACCACGCGACTCGTTGTCCAAATAGATTCAACACACTTCACCTCCAACACGGTATTTATACATGCAGCCTGACCGCTATTGTTTCCATCAAGGTGACCCTGGGGAGATACCTCATGATTTATTCACGAGTAGCTCCACGGAGTTCTTCGGAGTGAAGCGCAGCCTCGGCAATTATACCTGTAGCAGTCAGTCCTTACAAGCTGCCGTAACATCGCCAGTAATTCTTCAGATGGACTGTCGGCATTGTGACCTTGCCAGGTAGGCGTTTAATGTGGGTAACATCTTAAAACTGTGTGGAAGGAGTGTTGGAAAGCAGTAACACCACCACCACTGCCCACTTCATTAGGAATTAGGACTGTAGTCCATCTGTTTCTCTGTATACTTCCTATTATTTGCAATGTTCAGGAGCACCGCAGAGCAGGTATTACTTGGGGGGATCATTCTCAGCCAAGTGACACTAACGTGGTGGTGGTGTGTTAGTGTTTGTTGAGTGGTTCAGACACTCTGGAGATTTTAAAGACTCACTGTCCACTCTGTTAGACACCTTGTTGGTCCACCTTGTAGATGTAAAGTTCATTGGTTGCTGTACAGATTGTGCTGGTCCTTCACTGATGGTCACAGGATGCTGTTGACTGGATACAGTCTGTCTTGACCAATGAAGACCAGACTGAACAAAGCATACAGAGAAACAGATGGACTACAGCAGGGGTGTCAAACTCCAGTCCTGGAGGGCTGCTGTCCAGCACAGTTTGATGATTTCTCTGCTCTGACGTTACAATTAAACCTGGTCATTACATGTTGAGTAGAATCAGGTGTGTTTGATCAGGAAGATGACCAAACTGTGCTGGAATCCGGCCTCCAGGACTGGAGATTAACACCCCTGGGCTACAATCTGAAATTGTAGATTTACATACTGCACCTATATGGTCAGTGGTGCCAAAATGGGCATGGAATATAGATACAAGGTGGTGGTTTTAATGTTTTGGCTGATATTATACACCTGTCTTAATTTATTTTTTCATTTTTTAAAAATATTTTAGTTATGAAACTGCAGCTCATCACCAGTTTTAATTCACTTCTCTGTTGTTTCTTCTGGATTAGGATCAGTGGGGTCTCTAATTACTGTAGCTTCCTGCCTGCGTCCCCTCCCTGCACTGTCATTATTACATCCATCATCTAATAAGATGCCTTTTGGGGCGCCTTGATGTAAATAAAAGTGTGTGAACGAAGCCCTGCAGGCGTCATGAAAGAGCCCCTCCCATTTCCCAAAGCAGCCTTTAGCAGAGCTATAACAGTGTCCCTTTAGAAAGCTAATGATTCCCCCAAAGTCGAGTTCTAGGCCTTTAGAAGTGAGCCGCTCTCGGAGAGCACGCACAATGTGTGCTTTTCTTCAGCCTGTTGAGCCAGTTTCACAGCAGAGCTAAAACCGGACTAAATATTACCTCCTCCTAAAAGCGTGTTAGTCAAGGATTAGCATGAAAGAGAAGTGCCACGGGGAGAAGATCCCCCCTCTGTATGCAAGTCACAAGTGCTTGATTCATGGGATGCAGGGACGGGCGCCAATGAGCTCCCTGCTGTAGAATGGAAAGAGTGAGGGAGGGGGGAGATTAATAAGGCAATCCCCAGGAAAGACCAGTCTGGAAGAGGTATTTCACCAGCCCCAATATATCTAATTCGGGAAGCTGCCGACGAGCGATAAATCTTGTCTCCCTCCCTGTGAAACAGTGTCCTGTTTTAATTGGCAGTGTGGCAAGCGATGAATACGAACATCCTCAGGTTGAAGAGTGTGAATGTTCCTGAGCTGTGAGAGAGCTTAATGTGTTTGTGTTGTCTTCATGAATATGTGAAGTGGATGGAGGTGCTTAAGAGATGCTGTCGCTAAATGCATCCATCCATCACATCACTGTCAGGACACTGTTCCATATATATATGGTCATATCAGAATATTATGACCACGGCTGGTTTGGAATGAACTTGGCCTGGTACATCACAGATGCAACTTGACACAGTTTGCTGCACATACAAGTAAATGAGCACAATAGTCAGTTGTAACAGAATGTAAATCCATCATGGGCAGAAGATGTGAGTTGACAGATGTCCAAAAGGGCATAATAGGGTACTAAGTGAGAGGAGGTAGCATCTCAGAACCTGCTAACTCTGGATGTTGTAGAGCTGCTGTAGTGAAGGTCAGTGGCGGATGCTGGTCTTTCAAGGAGGGGAAGCTCAATTCCGGCCTACATCATAAAATGTGTCGGTGTATTTATACGTAAATTCTACCCTCCATTCCTTTTCAAGAAAATGATCTGTGACCCTGTCGTACCAACAAGGCGTCTTTTCCAGGGACTTGACTAGTGTCCTCTCAATGGTCAGCAGAGCTAGACTAGCTTAAACGGCCTTGGCTCATGGTGTTGCGGGTGTAACACTTGAGCCGCTTTAAAAACAGGAGAAGCTCTTTACTGGCGCGAGGCTAGTGTGAAGTGTGTCCGCCTGTGAGTGCTATCGCTGGACAGAAACTTCAGAAAGTCAGGAGTGATAGAAGTCAGTCTCCAAACACAAGCAGCTACAAAAAAAAACACACCAGAAATAGAAGCTCGACTTGTCGCTAGTCATTTTTAACAAAGAAAATGCTGCTAAGATGATTAGCAAAGTCTTCGGTTCAACTCAGAACAGAATGAAAATTAAAAAAAAAAAAAACTCCCACGTATGTTTACACAAAAATATCGCTGATTCGCTCATTTAGCTGTCAATCAAAAAGGGGTTCAGCCTCAGACACATCATCCAATCATCATGCAGAAGCTGAGCGTCCGGGCCCGCCAAGGCCAGCCCACTGCCCCATAGACCCCCAGAGACGCTCAGCGTCCGATGGGCGGGACAAAGCCCGGCAATTATCCAATGAGTCGTCTCGTTTCACTGCACGCTTTGCTCCGCTATTGAAGTCTGTGGAAGCTAAGCGTCCACCCTGTTTAAAGCACTGTGAAGCTGCGGGAATGAGTGAGAGGAAAGCCGCGTCGTTACCAGTGATAAGAAGCTGATTCTGAACAAAAGTTGAGCGCGTTGTAGCGCATATTTAGTCAATGACATGTACACGCAACAGTATATTATTGATCACTTATTTTTGGACATTTTAGGGGAAGCTGAGCTTCCCTTGCAGTCTTAGAGCAATCGCCTCTGGTGAAGGTGTACTGAGAATGGACTTTTCCTACATTGACTGTCTTTGACATAACAGTGGTGCCCCATGGGCTATTGGTGCCATAGGGAAACAACGACTCCAGCGCGTGGTACAGAGCAGTCAACACACCAAAGTGGAGCAGTCCACCTCTATAATGAACACAGGAGCAATTAAGAAAGTGTTAGAGATCACCATTGAGCAAACACCAAGCCAAGTGTGGTTATTCCCACTATTAGGAAGATGGTCATAATACTCTGATAATATATACAGTGGAAACTCAATTATAATTTGCCCTGGTTATTGTACAGTTCGGTTATCGATTACTTTTTTCATGGAAATTTTGTCCCAATTATCATTCATCCACCCAGTTTTCATCAGCGTGCCCATGTGACTCCTCACTAATTTGACAAAAACAAAGCATCCATCCACGCGTTAGTCGTTCCTTCTGGCTTTCTTTCTGGTTATTTCGCTGACTTTGTTTCTCAATTGATAACGCTCAAAATAAACAAAAACATGTGACGCTAAAGCAGCGTGCAGCGCTATCATGTGAAGATGAGTGCAAAAACAAATATTGGCAGAGAACCCAGAGAACAAAGGCTGATGGCTGGACCACACTGGCATGCTTTAAAACAGAACGTAATGCCCATAAGAGTGATGTTAAATGTTCATTTATTCAATACATTAGTCTTTTGTATTTATTTCTCATTGTGTTCTGTATGTAAATCTATAGTTATTCTAGATAAAAAATATTTTTGTTAATAATTTGGAATGTCTGGAACAGACTAACTGGATTTACATTATTTCTTATCGAAATATTGCTTCAATTATCATTTGTTTTGGTTATCGTCAGACACTTTAGGATGGATGAATGATAAAAACGGAGGTTCCATTGTATAACTTATATACACACACTTCATTACCTTGTATCTACACTCGTCCATTTTATCTCCACTGATCATATAGATTCACTTTGTGGTTCTACAATTACAGATTGTAGTCCCTCTGTTTCTCTGTGTACTTTGTTAGCCTCCTTTCACCTGTTCAATGGTCAGGACCCTCAGAAGACCCCCACAGAGCAGGTAGATCATTCTCAGCACTGCAGTGACACGTAGTCCTAACTGCTAAGTCCTAACTGCAGTAATAAAAAAAATAGCTCTTTTAGATAAAAAAACAAGGGCCAAGGACATGCACATAGAATCTCAATGAGAGATTTGTTCAAGGTTGTACTTAAACCTGTCCGCAATGCCCTCACGGGGTGAATGCAGCTTCATGCTTTAAGAATATTAATTCAGGAATCTGTTTATCCACCCATTAGCAGAGAAAAGATACCATCTACTTTTGGTTCCAGTGGTGAAATTTCACCTTTTCTCTTGGTCCTCACTCTTCTCTTGGCTTCCAGCCTCTTTGAGAAGCTCCAGCTGGACCTGCTGGCTACGGTAACAAAATCCTTCGTTTTGATTATTTATTGCTTCACTGACTGGCAGCATTTCAAAGCATCTATTATACCTTGACATTGCTGAAGAGTTCCAAGCCTGTACAATAGGCCTACCAGCTTCACTCTTTTGGCATCATGACAAAACAGCAACGACTCTTTAGATTGGGTTCACAGTTGAGGGGAAAGTATGTAGTTCTCATATATTAACATCTAACATTTTATTTTCTTACATAGTTTAAAAATGCCAGCTGCTCTGACAGTATGTGACCATGTCATGTTAAAGTGATCAATAAAGCAGAAATTAATTAGAATAAAATATTATTAAAGTACAGAAATGCTATAAATATCTCAATGTAAGCATTTTATTTCTTAATTACAGGTTCTGAAAATAACATGTAGACATTATTTAACAGCCAAGCAAGGTGAAATATTTGATTAATGCATTATTGTCCCGCTTGAGTGAGCTGTGCCTCACTGAAATGTGATGCTACATTGTAGCTAGAGTACTAATTACTATAAAGAACATTGGGTGCTATGTGAATTAAGTTGAGAAAAATGTTTGCACGGTTCAGGACTGCACACATAATGTGCATTCTATATGATTGACAAGCTTTATTTAACTTGACATATCGGAATATTATGAAGACTTCTGCTTTGGAATGAACTCGGCTCAGGATATCATGACAGCATTTGCTGCCTGTATAAATAAGTGAGCACACTAGTCAGTTGTAGCAGAGTGTAAAATAATCATAATGAGCAAATGTGACTTGACTGATGTCCAAAAGGGCTTGATAGGTGAAGCATTGTGGTGGAAGCAACTCAGAAACCATTAACTTTGTGGGATGTTGTAGAGCTGCCATGGTGAAACTGTACTGACTTCTTGTACATGCCCATTGTTAAGTGATGCCACAGGGGAACAATGACTGGTGAGTGGTACAGAGCAATCAACACACTACCATGGACCAGATGGATGAAATAATGAACATTTCCCAGTGAATTTGAAAATACTTTATTTATAAACTTGTAAAATTCTAAGATCACTGCCAAGATACGTCTACTGTCAGTTCAGCCATTTCCAATTCTCTGGATTTCTCACTTACACAACAGCACCATGGACAAAAGGGGTGATAACACATATCATCACCATTAAAATTCAGCATCAACACTGACTTACACTTTTGATTTTCTTCATCATTTTCTTCAACATTTCTCTGGTGAAGCAAAGCCTGAACAACGATCTGATTATTTCAGCAGAATGCTTTTTAACATTTTGGCCAATGATGCTGTGAAGGCCCCCAGAGGGAAAAGATGCTAAAATCTTGCTTTTTGATGACTCAGGAGACATAGCATGAGACAAGAATGAGACATGAACTACTTCTAGACCAGATACACATTATAATAATCATTCTCAACATCAAAACTAAGAAGACTCTTATGAGAAATGTTCATATTGAGATACATTTACTATTCTTTGTAAACATGAGGGTTATTTGAGAAAATGGGAGCACAAGATGAGACTTTGAGATCTGAGCTAAAACTTGAGAAGATATCAGATTACTGAGGTCTTTTTCCTCAGGAGTTGAGCTGCAGGAGATGTAAGCTACCATCTCATCTGTGGTTCCAGGTGGTCTCACAGATGTCTTGGAGAACGTACAGAGATGTTAATGAGATCGTTTTCCTTTGGGTCATTTTTCCTTTGTGGTGATATTAATTTCTGCTTGTGTACTGCATGTCTGCAGTAAAAGAATTTCACATAAAGTCTAAAATAAATTTAATAAAACCAAAAGTTTTAAAAATGCCATATCACTGTCATATTCTGTACCTCCAAAACCGGGACAAATCCAAATTTTATGCAAACCATGCTGTAACTCTTGACTTCCAGGCATTAAAGCATTATAATGGTAACTCATGTCTCACTCATTCATTCTAAGAGTTAGGTTTAAAAATGCAAAACTTGCATCAATCTGTTTAACATGATCAACCAAAACCATTTTCTGGTTAATATCCAGCAGTTGGCTGTGCCATGCAACCATGCACACCCTGATTGGATGCCAGATGCATCTTCAGTGGCAGCCAGCCACATGCTGCACAGCTGGACGCACCTCTGCATTGATCAGTAATGAGTTTTCCCAGCCACACAACACCTTTCAGGCATTTGGGAACTAAATCAATCTAAAACTGCAGGAGTTTAACCTCTTAAAGTCAGTAAGTTGAGTTTTACTGTTACAGAAGTATAGAACAGCATCAAAGTTTATTTGTCACATACACAATCATACATGGTACAACTGGCAGTGAAATGCTTTAATGACTGCTTGTTCACAATAGGAAAAGAATGCAATGCTTGCTGCAGATGATCTGCAGATCCGGGAACTCCACTCACCTGAACGCACCACCCTCTGAAATCTAATCTAATATAATCTGAAGAGTCTGAACCTGGTTGTGGGATTTTGCTGTTTACCTACAGAACTCCTCACTCTTATAACTACATAATGTGTATATTACACGGCACTTCTAATAAGACTACCTTTATTACTGACAACTGAAATTCCCTGAAGGAATCTCGTAAAGGGATTAATAAATGAATAATTAAGCACTACTAAGTAATGTCGGCTGGCTCTGGCATCTGCCAGGTGATCCATCAGAACTGGGGATTTTGCACTTTCCTCTGAGCACGTTGGCCACCCGACGGCGATGTATCAGCAGCAGTTCTAAGAGAGGCGGAGCTTGACTTCACAGGCATCAGAGGAGGCTGTGTGAGTCTGCATCCTCCAAGAGTCAGGGACATTATAAGTGAAAGGGATGTCAACAAATGGGCGGGTTGATTGGTTACCAAAACACACTGGGAAGACAATCAGGTTAAAATAAATGATTAAAAAAACAGACTAATAGTGCAGAATTTGTAGTTTGGTGACTTCTAAGAGTTAAATAATGTTAAATTAACATTAACAGCATACAAATGATACATGTACATCACATGCAAATGCTGACTTAATTCTGAGAAGAGTAACTAACAGCACTGATTGTTTTGTTTTGCAAAGCTACTGAAAAATCTTTAGGAATACATTAACATTCCCAAGATGATGTGAAGAGCCTCCAAACATCCAAATCAAGCTATTGCTAATAAGCCAGTGCTTACTGATTACCTTCACGTTGTCCTCTCTCGTGTTCACATGCTAACAGAATACTGAAGGTGAACGGCTAAGCCATCTGTTAATGCCACTCGCATTGAAAACCACTAGATAGTAATGATGGAGGATAATGAAACGCTAGAACATATATTCCAGACCTGTCCTGCCCTCAACTTAGCCATGCACTTTCCATTTAGTGAGTGAGATTTCAATATTTTATTTTGGCCAAGAGCTGTATTACCCCGAGCAACCTCAGAGACATCCGACTCATTCATTTAAGTTTGACCTATAATGGCTGCCTAAGTGGCCTTATACTCCCCGTAGACCCAACAGACCATTAGTTTGGTCCTGCAGTCGATTTTTCTTTCAAAGTTTTTAAAGTGTGCTGTGAATAAAATGCAATTAAAAGATGTGAGTTGTAATGAAACGGCTAGAGTGCCTTTATAACTGCTCATTTTAACAAAAAGATTATTTATAGCTAGTTATTATAATAAACAAATCGTTCAGTCATAAATGATATTTACATAATTTTCTACATCAGGTATAAGCATTTAGTCAAGACTGATGTTTAGAGGTTAAATTTTACGTCTTTAATTTAGCATCAAGGCTAACTTTGCTAACAAACACTAGAGCTCAGTAGTCACCTAAATACCCCAGTTGTTTCTGCCATCATCAAAACTTATCTGAATAAAGTCAGATCTTAGTTAAGGTCACACAGAGTAGGCAGTATATGAGGAAACTATAAAACTATAAAAATTCGGTATTTTTGACAGACTGGGCAATTTAGGTGACTATTGAATTCTTTGTTTTTTACCAAACATGACTTTGTTAATAACGTATACTGCGTATTATATGGGTCACCAAGAAATCATATTTAATCATTTAAATTAAGGATTTTTTTTCAGATGAAACATTCAGCGTATTGTCATGTAGAAGCACATTCAGCTCCTCAGTCAGTTCTTCATCATATTAATATATTAATTTTTGCTGTAAGAACAATAGTGACTTGAAACTGCACCTTCCCAATGGAAATGAACATCTTCTGTTCTTGGAGAGTCAATTAAAATTTCTTAGCTGCCTACTCTACTTACTATTCATCCATTTAATTAAAATCCCCCCATGATAAATCCAGGCCTGGGACATGGTTAACATCTTTGTTCTGGCCACAAATCTCAATGGTGAGTTTCTCCATCTGCCTCTATAGTTCTGACTGCACGGGTTTCAACAACAGTGAAAGTTCTGGCAATTTTGAACAGCAGACCAACACTGGAGATACGACCATGTGCAAATCATCCTGTAACAAAAACGATCTCCTTAATATCTCATTAGTTTCTCTTTAGCAACAATGAAATCAAAATTATGAGACTGTGGAAACACAAATGAAACTTTAGCTTATGTATTCAGCTGGTCAGGCTGAGAACAAGACCTCAGTAATTTCACATCTCAAAGAGATCTCAGTAAAGTCTCACACTGTTCTCACATTTGCTCACACAGGGAACCCTAACAATTCCCTAAAAGTCTTCTCCGTTTTGATGCTGTGACGGACTGTTGCGTTCATCTGGGCCAGAAGTAACTTTGGTTTTTCTCTCCTTTTGTTCTCATACTAGAAATTTTAGGAGAATCTCCTTTAAGTCTCCTGAGCTATCAAAGAGCAAAATTTGAGCAAAAAAAGTTTTCCTCTGGGGTGTTGTAGAAACAATTACCAGTGAGCAGATGGTGCACACCATAATGTTAACTGTTCTTGGAAATATTGGCCTTCACAGTACTGATTTCACAGAAGGCTGAAATATGCAAATGAGCCATCCAACCCATATGTATATATATTAGGTGTGCAGGAAAAAATCGCTTCGAGCTCGAATCGCATTTCTAACATTGAACGATTCAGAATCAATTCTCGTTTTCAAAATTTTTTTTTTTTTTTGCGGGTGTGGATGTGCCTTTTCAGCCACCGTAGTGCTAGGCAAAACAAGGAAGCAGCGTCGGCTATGTACAGGCATGCAAGCCGAGCCGCGGTCTTTGAAAGCAACCATTTGGAAACACTTTGGATTTTACCGTCAACCCGGCCCGGGTAAGAAAGGGCTGGACGTGACTCATGCGATTTGCAGAGATTGCAACAGTAAAGTAACGTATTTCGTTCGTATTTGAAAGAATCTGAAAAAAATCGATTCCTGACCCCAAGAATCGATTCTGTATTTATTCGCTCGATTCCCAAAGATTCACAGCCCTAATATATATATATATATAAACTGTATGTATTTATTCATTTATTTATTCATTCATTCATTCATTCATTATCACACCCGCTTAATCCTATCAGGGTCGCGGTTAGTCCCCTAACCCCTCACTGGGCACCAGTCAGGGCATTACACTATCCCAACTAAGCCCAGGACAGGGCGCCAATCCGCACACCAACACACACACAATTTAGAGTACCCAATCCACCTGACCTCTATGATTTTGGACTGTGGGAGGAAACCCACACAGACACAGGAAGAACATGGAAACTCCATCCAGGTGGGGACTCAAACCCAAGACCTCAGTGCTGAGAGGTGAACATGCTAACCAATTGAAATCAAACTGAAATTCTTCTTTTCAGTACAAACAGATTTAAGCCTTTTAGTTTTCACCTGACATTTAAAAGCTTGATTACCAATAAACCACAGAACTAAATTCTATAGAACGTAGAACACTTGATGCCATAGAACCAAGGTGTCAAACCCCAGGACAGAAGGGCTGGTGTCCAGCACATTTTGGTGGTTTCTCTGCTCTGACACTTCAATTAAATCTGCTCATTACCTGCTGAGAAAAAATCAGGTGTGTTTGATCAGGAAAATCACCAAACTGCAGAAATCCGGTCTTCCAGGACTGGAGTTTGACACCCCTACCATGGAAGAACTGCATTTTATTATTTTACAATGGCTCCTGACTAGGTTTAATTATGTTCTTCTATGGCATGCCAAAGAGGTACTTTTTAGTATGTTTCAAGAGTTTAATCCATGTGCAATGTGATTGAGTTTGGTTTCAAATGTGGGACAGTTGAACTCCTGCATGTTGATGTTTGTCTGATGAATAGCCAGAATTCTCTGGGATGGAGCAAATCGTCCATTTTTGAGCACTACGACGACGACGACTCAAGGACATGATGTCCACTCCTATCTGGTGACAGCTGACGTAAGTGACAGTGAAAGAAAGCAGCTCTCTGCTTCTCTTGAATATTAACAAAGCCTCTGTATGCAGGCCTGAGACAATTTGGACATTTTGTAGCTGTAGGACTTGATTCAGGTTGACGCAGATCAAAGGGAAACGACATCTGTGGTGACGCAACGCTTCCTTGGACCAACTGTGGCTCGGTGAGAATCAGCAGAATCAACAGAATCGACAGAATCAACGGTGGCACTTCCACAGCCTGGACTGCTTGGCACCATTAACGTGATGAAGCTACCAACTCCAATCAATTGGAGATGTTTTCTTTCAGTGTGGCGGTTAAGGAAAGGACGAGGAAGCTGGTCGTTTGGCATGCATGCAGTAGATCCTCAAGCTCCAGTCTGACAGAATGTCAGAGAACTGCCGTCAGCTCTCCAACAACAGCTGCTATGAATGAGAGGGCGTCCTGGGGCTACCGAGACACAGACAATGACTTTCTCCACTGGTGGGGGCAGCCGAGGCGTGAGGAGCATCGCAAGCTGGCTAAGGGCCAGAGTGAAAATCTGGGTTAGAAGCAATGCAGCCTGGCTTAGCTGTTATTGCCTCAAGTGGTGCTTATCTGGTGTTTAATATGTACAGAACCGCTTGAGTGATTTTTCACTTCTAATGTCTTTACGAGGCCGCTTTCCAACAACATCCAGACTGCAAGTTACCCTTTATTTAAGACCTTTCTCTGGATGTTCAAACACTATGTTGTTCAAATATTCTTGAAGCTCACTGTGAGCTGCATAATGGCTGTAGGGGTTACCATAATGGCTATAGGGCTAATCATAATGGCTACAGGGCTAATCATAATGGCTACAGGGCTAATCATAATGGCTGTACAGGTTATCAAAATGGCTGTAGGTCTAATCATAATGGCTATAGGGCTAATCATAATAGCTATAGATCTTATCATAATGGCTATAGGGCTTATCATAATGGCTATAGGGCTTATCATAATGGCTATAGGGCTTATCATAATGGCTATAAGGCTAATCATAATGGCTGTAGGGCTAATCATAATGGCTATAAGGCTAATCATAATGGCTGTAGGGCTAATCATAATGGCTATAGGGCTTATCATACTGTCTGTATGGCTTATCATACTGGCTATAAGACCTATCATAATGACTACAGAGCTTATAGGACTAATCATAATGGCTAAAGGGCTAATCATAATGGCTGTAGGTCTAATCATAATGGCTATAGGGCTAATCATAATGGCTATAGGGCTTATCATAATGGCTATAAGGCTAATCATAATGGCTGTTGGGCTAATCATAATGGCTATAAGACCTATCATAATGACTACAGAGCTTATCATAATGGCCATAGGGCTTCTCATACTTCCTATAGGGTTTATCATAGTGGATGTAGGGCTTACAATACTGTCTATATGACTTATTATAATGATTATAGGTTTTATTATGACTATATGGCTTAATTGCTATTGGATTGTATCTTATTTTATAATATACTGATTATAGGGCTTATCTTGATATCTATAGTCTTTACCATAATGACAATATGGATTTATCTTTACAACTTTAGGATTTTGTCATAACAACTGTAGGGCTTATTTTAATTTTCAAAGTTGTACCATGACAATTATACGTTTTTATCATAATGGCTAAAGGGCTTAGTTGACAGTAGGGTTTATTGTAATGACTAGTGTTGTCATGATAACTGTATTGTTTATATTAATGGCTATAGGGTTTTGACAATTATAAGGCTTATCATAATGCCGATATGCTTTCATCATAATGACTATAGGGCTTATGATAATACATATGGGCTTTTATCATAATGAGAACAGACCTTTATCATAAGGTTACAACATAATGACAACAGGCTTTTATCATAATGATTGTAGGCGTTTATCATAGTGACCCTATTTGGGTAAATTAACATTATCCTTCAAAGTATTTCAAGTGCAAGCAACAGATAATGACATAAGATAAGGCTTTATTATGTTCACTGAAGCAGTTTCAGTGGAGGACCCAGGCGACCCTCTTCAGTCGACTGGCCTGAGGCAGTTCCTCTTCACTTTATCATCTAATCCTACGGTCATTCTGTAGCCCTTTGGAAAACTCACCACTCAAAATAGGATTAAAATAACTCTATAAAGTTATGAGGTTATAAACAATACAGGTTAACCTAGCTATGGTATTGTACCCCACAGTCACATATCCACCAAACCCCTGAGTTAGTCAACAGTTTTTTTTAGATGCTTCTTGTCTTAGTCATCCTGATATTTGATGATATTTCTCACATAATTAAGATGTTCCATCAGCTATGTTATAGTAGCCTCCAACTGTATCCAAATTAAGTCAAAGAACATCAGCTGCTTGAGGACCTCTAGCATTTCAAGTGAACAGTGTTTTGTAAGCCTGCTGCCACCATGTGGATTTTTAAGGAACTGAATCATAATGACATGAGGAAGTGAATCACCTCTCAGAGACATGCAGATTCACAACTATTAACCATTTAACATCCTCACCAAGAAAGAAGAAACTGAGTTATTATTATTTTTGTGTGACTTGGGGGTGGGGGTGGGTGGGGGCCAATAATAAGCCATACAAACGTGGTGGTGTAACAGCACTAGTGGTTTTTCAGCATGTGATATGGTTTATTCCTTGTGGTATGGTTATGAATCATTGTTGGTTTGCATTCAGACAAGAAAATGTTGCTTTTCTAATGACCTCTAGTGGATGTTTTTCAGCTGACCATACCTCTACCATTCGGTAGAAATGGCACAATCACATTGCGTTAAGTTCAACCTTCTTCAATAAAATACAGTAACTTAAATGTGCTCTACTAAATGGTTGAGAAGATTGTTAAAGGGTTAAAGTCTAACGTAATGAGTTTAATACCCACATTGGGAACAGTCATTTATATCACAAAATCTCCAGTACAATAAAATAAATAAACATCAATCAATAAAATGCTAAACCACTGTATCCATTAAATGATCCCTATATCCATTAACACTGGACCAGCTGAAAATGTTGGATACATTGTTTATCTTAATGGATACAGGGGATCGTTTTAATGGATTATTTTAATGGATATAGGGTTAATTATGGTGGCTATATGGTTATCAGATTGACTATAGGATTTATCGAAATGGTTATAGGGGTTGTTTGTCATTACATAAGTTACCTTAATGAATATGGCATGCTTATGTTTCTTAGTAGGACTTGATGTTACAATCCCGGATGTTTTGCACCACAATTCTGAGTCAGCTACCAGATGTGAAGTTACCACAAAGACACATCATCAGTTGTGTGCTGTACCTCATCATAATATGACCTATTACTGTTGCCCCAATATATTAGTCATTCTTACACAATGAGGCTAAGGCACTAGAAAAATAAAACAACCAAGCAAATGTATAATCAATTTTAGTTCATCCAAACCAGCTAAAGATTTTTTTAAGGCTTTAAGGCTTATTCTCACCAGCACAGCATCAGATATTGAGACTGAAATAGTTTCTCCCATTTGCATTTCAAGATGCTTTTCTCCAGTAAATCCATTTGATATTTATTTTTGGTATCCTGTGTAAGCTAATTAAAATGAGCAATGCATCACAGCCTCAGAGGCAGAGAAGACAGACTACTGGGTAGGCAATTTCTTCATGTAAAACTTTTTTTTAAGTCTTAGCCAAATGGTCAGGAGGCCACAGTGGTGCTTCCTGAATTATTTGTGAACTAAGCTACTGAATGTGCATGCTTGCAGATGCATTATGAATGAGTGTTCTTCACTTTGAAGACACCTCACACACCTCCAAACACTAGTGCCTTCTCATACTCATAGGGTTTGGGTTATATGAACAGCTTTGCTCTCTGTATAGCCTCACAGGTCCAGCTGTGTCATGGCTCAGCCTTACAGGCTGCTGGTTTCACAGCTTCATTCTCTTGCAGCCTTATAGGCTAATTACCGACCTACAATCTCCTTGCCTCTTCTCATTTACTCATCCTTGCAGGCTTGAAGTTGTACAACTCTGCCCTGTACAGCCTCACAGACAAGTGGGTCTTTACTCCTCAATACTACTGAAAGTCTCCTAGTTGTACCCTGCTGAACATCCTTATAAGCTGACAGGCCTTTCCCCAACCTCAAAAGCTAATGGTTATTATGGTCTATCCCTGTAAAGAATAGCAGATGGGTAACACACCTCAGCCCTCTTCTTGCCTTCATAGATTTGGCGTAATGTAGCTCTATATCAACTGATGGTTATACATCCCAATACTCTGACAAGCCTATAAGCCTATAATTGGCTAGACAGCTCTCTGATACATAGCTCTGCCTTCTGCACAGCCTCATACTCTGGTGCATACACAGGTCAGCCTTGCCGTCTGTTGGACATATATTTGCATTCCTTAGCAAATCCTACTGTACATCATCAAATAGAGGCAGGCTTGGAGAAATACAGCTACATGCCTACACTGTAAAATGTTGGACTTGGGTCAATTAATATTTAGTCAAAAACTAATAGAAACTTTCTGCAGTTTGAAATCAAATTGAACTAAATTTAACATATTTGAATGAACATTGCAATTTACACAATTTTGGCTGAATAGATGTTCATATTTTATTTTTAAAGCCAAAGATTTAGAAGATTTGACTTGTTTGGAATTTCATTTTAACCATCCATCACATGCCACCGCCTAACGCATTTTGCACCTCATGGACACCAATACCGTCCTCTGTCTGTCTTCAGCCTATAGTCAGCCTAATAGGCTGATGGTTACACACCTCTAATCCATTTGTGTAGGCATTGGAGGTGTGTAATTACCAGCCTATAAGTCTGATGTTTACACCCCTTTAAACACCCTCCTTAGCCTTGCAGGCCTGAAGTTGTAAAACCCTGTTTCCACTCAGTCTTTTATCCAACAACTCTCTTCTTAGTCTTACAGGCCTTTGGTTTTAAAGCCCTGTTTCCAAGCAGACTTTTTTCCTCAATGTGCCCCTCCTTAGCCTTGCAGGACCATTGTTATCAGGCACTGTTTCGATCCAGTGTTTTTCTCACCATCCTCCTCCTTAGCCTTGCAGGCCTGAGGTTTTAACACCCTGTTTCAACAGAGTATTTTTTTTTTTGCATCACCCTCTTTAACATTGTAGGCCTGGAGTTATAAAGCCCTGTTTCTACTCAGTCTTTTTTCCTCAATGCACCTCTCCTTAGCCTTGCAGGCCCATAGTTATAAAGTACTTTTCCACTCAGTCTTTTTCACAACAACTTCCTAAATAGCCGTGTCAGCTTGGGGTTATATAACCCTGCTTCCACAGCCTTTTTTCCTCAACATTTTTTTGACACTTTCAGCTCCTGCAGCATCATTTTCTTGCTCTTCTTAGAGGATAGATTTATTTGTTTAGGTTGTGGGATGGGAGGAGCCTAATAAGGTCACCTTAGTCCACCACTGTTTATGACGTCTACATAGCCCCGCCCCCTGCATATCATCGCATGCTCGTACACAGAAGTGAGTAGACAGTGCCGCTGACAGTGCTGAGGCGTTAGGACCCTGAGGACGTGTTTTGTTTTGGTCTCAGGGGAACAGTAAGCGCGCATTTGCATGTGCAAGTCAGGAGGTGTTTGTGCACGAAAGTGAAACGGATGGTGATCTGATAGTGAGAGCTCAGAGATGGGGCTGTTTCACTCCGTCCCGGACGACCCTCAGTACCGCGTTCTGTCTGAAAAGACCGGCTGTAAGTAACGTAACAGTGACGTCATCTAAACAACGTCTTAGACATGGGTTTCAGACTGTATCTAACATTCGCTTAATTAACGCAGCTGTCAGTGAGGAGGAAGCTGAGCTAGACTCGGTTTAAAGCCTGAGGGGTCATCTGAGAAGCTTCATATGCCTTAATGTACTTACACACTGATCAGGGAACATCTGACTTATCTGACGTCTGACTGCTCTTCAGTACGTTCTGCTACTTAACCTGTGATGATGGGAAACAGCACATTTTACATTAAACTTTGTCCTTAGAATGGATTATAATGAAAACCAAACGTTTTACTTTCCTTCTGGAACACCGGTTCATTATTTCAGCTGTAGAGAGTAATTATGAGCAGTAATAAGTCTTTGTTAGATAAATAAGAAAACGTTGTTGTTCCTGGGTCATTGTTTTGGTACATTAAGCCACAGTAAATTTCTTTATAATGGAAATAACCAAGCTTAAGGTAAAGGTTTGCCTCTTGATCACACGTTGGTCATTTCAACTGTAAAAAGTAATTATGAGCAGTAATAAGTCAGAGAAGTTTGTTGGTCCTGGGTCATTGTTTAGTACATTAAAGCAATGTTAAGCTCTTCTTTTTGTTTTACAATATTGTAATGGATTTTAATGGTAAGTTTATTACTTTGCGTCTGGATCACTGGTTGACTGTGTCAGATGTAGAGAGAACTGATGAGCAGTAATAAGTGAGAGATTGTTTTAGCACATTAAGCCTGTAGGCAGAGATCAATGTCAGCCTTGAAACACAGCCAATAGGGATCTGTTGTATTTATAACAAGCAGCTGTGTGGAATAAATGACAAAAAAAACAATGGGATCATCTTTCATTATACTCTACCGCTCAAACGTTTGGGATTACCATTATATCACCAATATGTAACTTTGTTTTGGTGTTTCCCACAAGTTGTTGTCAGTGATCTTATAGTGTTGGTGCATATACTGTGAAAGGCATCATGGGACAGGAACATTGTAGATGGTTTTCTGAGCTTCCCTTTTTAAAGACATAGTCTAATTATTGCACATATCTTATATTCTAGTGATTAATAATGTTTATGTTTATTGAAGTTGTTTATCTTCAATAATATCCCATGTTCCAGCTTATTCACAATATTCTTACATCCATGATGCCATACCCAAAAGAAAACTTCCAGGGCAGAGTAAACAGCTATACTAAAGTCTGTAAGTTCAGCGTCAACAACTTGACACCAAAACTGAGCTAAAA
>BRDA01077491.1:0-22402 GCA_036984385.1 Crenuchus spilurus
ATTAATAGTGTTTATTGAGACTGTTTATGGACTAATATCTCCTATTCTAGTGATTAATAGTGTTTATTGAGGTTGTTTATGGACTAATATCTCCTGTTCTAGTGTATGAATGATATTCCTATGTCCTGTGGTGCCTTGAACATACAGTATATGTACTAATCTCACACTTCATTTCACATAAAAGAAAACAAAGATTTCGTGTCTGAAATAAAAGTGTGATATGATGGAAAGTTCTGAGTGAATGATGAGCCCTAGTGTTTGTAAATAGAAACAAAATGCCTAAATATGTGGCAGCCGGGGTATAAGAGGGATACATGCTTTAAGGACTTGATTTATTTAACAGATAATGAATCATAAACAGACACCACAGAGACCATGAGAATCACTATTAAATCCAATATCTGGCTGCATCTGGTCAGTGATGAGTTTTGCAGAATCAGAGACACTATCATTCTGAAGACTCTCCACAGTTACCATCAACAACGCTTTTGGGAAACGCTGTCCAGATCAGTGAAACAGTTGCCTAACATCTTTCCTTGATTCTGTCTGATCTGTATCTCCACAGTGACTCGCTTACATATCAACATGACTAACAGATCAGAGAGAATGAAGGCAATCAGAGGAAAAGATGTTTAACTGAGCTATTCAGATGTTTGTCTGTTTTGCTCCATTCTGACCTAAACACTGACCTTACAGCAAAATACGACAAAATAAAACCATATTTCTGTTCTCACCACAGCTCACAAACTGTTTATCATCACTGTCCAAACAACGTCACTCATTAGAAGTGCTGTGCACACACATTTGGGCACATAGTGCAGCCAAAACGATGTGAAAATGTCAGGACCAATAGAATTGCTCCAAGATGACTTAATATCTAATCAAATATTTTTTTGTTTTGACTAAGTTTCAGGACATTTGTGATGAACCTAGTGTGTCAGTGATTCATCCTACAACAAGATAAAGACCCAAAACATCAGTCCAAGCTCTGCCAGAACTACCTCAATAAACAACAAGGTGGTCAGCTTGAAAACATGGAGTGGAGCACAGTCTCAGACTTAAAGCCCATCCAGCTGATTTGGGATGAAGTGAAAAGCAAAGCAAACCTACAAAGAGTTCCAAACACGTAGAGTTTGTAATTGTTTTAAATTATACTGTACTGAAATTATTCACTGTTTCAATTATTTTTCTTTATTCCATAAATATATACACAGTATCTAGTCTTTGTAATCATTTAACTTTGTAATTAGTATCTTTAGTGTAATCTTCTATATTTTGTATATATTTGTAACCTTATGTGTACTTTGTAGGTTTACTAGTGGATGCATTGCATTTGCATTATTTATTCATTTAACCATCTATCTATCTATCTATCTATCTATCTATCTATCTATCTATCTATCTATCTATCTATCTGTCTATCCATCCATCCATCCATCCATCCATTTATCCATATATTTATTCATTTAACCATCTATCTATCTATCTATCTATCTATCTATCTATCTATCTATCTAAATATCTATTCATCCATCCATCCAACCATCTATCCATTTATCCATCTATTTATTCATTTAACCATCTATCCATCTATCTATCCATCCATCCATCCATCCATTTATCCGTCTATTTATTCTTTTAACCATCTATCCATCTATCTATCCATCCATCCATCCATCCATTTATCCATCTATTTATTCATTTAACCATATATCTATCTATCTATCTATCTATCTATCTATCTATCTATCTATCTATCTATCTATCTATCTATCTATCTATCTATCCATTCATCCATCCATCCATCCATTTATCCATCTATTTATTCATTTAACCATCTATCTATCTATCTATCTATCTATCTATCTATCTATCTATCTATCCATCCATCCATCCATCCATCCATCCATCCATCCATCTATTTATTCATTTAACCATCTATCTATCTATCTATCTATCTATCTATCTATCTATCTATCTATCTATTCATCCGTTCATCCTTCCATCCATCCATCCATCCATCCATTTATCCATCTATTTATTCATTTAAACATCTATCTATCTATCTATATATATATCTATTCATCTGTCCATCCTTCCATCCATGCATCCATCCATCCATCCATCCATTTATCCATCTATTTATTCATTTAACCATTTATTTATATCTATCTATCTATCTATCTATCTATCTATCTATCTATCTATCTATCCATCCATCCATCCATCCATCCATCCATCCATCCATCCATCCATTTATTCATTTAACCATCTATCTATCTATCCATCCATCCATCCATTTATCCATCTATTTATTCATTTAACCATCTATCTATATCTATCCATCCATCCATCCATCCATCCATCCATTTATCCATCTATTTATTTATTTAACCATCTATCTATCTAAAGTGCCAACATTTATGTGACGTTCTGCAGCAGATTAGTGAAGAACTGTCTGAAAAATGTTTGATGTCTGTTGTAGAAAGAAAGTCACGAGTGTGTTCAGCTGTTATATCTGACAAAGGTGCAGCTTTGTGTCCAAAGTTTAGACACATTTTGGTCTGTAAACTGATCCATTGTCTTATTTAACTCCTCTGCTTTCTTTTCAGACTCAGTGAGACATTAAACTCAATTTACTCATTAAACTACTTTTTACAGGTAGTGTTTTTTTCTACCTCTAACTGGTTTCATTAATATTAAGTGTCTGAAGTACAAGTACAGTTATTTTTAAAAGGCTCATTCACTTCTCACTGCTTCTCCATATATATATATATTCACACAGTGCAGAGACAGAACTTTAGCACAAGGCCCCATATCTGTGAGGTTCTGCTGTGGTCCATTTGTACGAGCACAACATCCACTAACACTTCACCATCACATCAGTGTCACTGCAGTGCTGAGAATGATCCTCCAGCCAAATAAAATAAAAGCTGCTCTGTGGTGGTCCTGAGGTAAAAGGAGGTTAACTGAGTATACAGAGAAACAGATGAACCTTTATGGTCCGATCAGCTGATAATATAGTATATTATGACCTGGTTTGGACTGAACTCAGGATGGCAGGATGTATAAATAAGTGAGCACACTAGTAAGTTGTAGCAGACTGTAAAACCATCATTATGGGCAAAGGCTTTGATGTGACTGATGTCCAAAAGGGATGATAATATGGTAACATGTGAAACGTGGTGGCAGCATCTCAGAAACCACTAAATGTGTGGGATGTTCTAGAGCTGCTGTAGTGAAGCTGTACTGAGAATGGCCTCCCAATAGCATAACAGTGGTGGGCATTGATGCCAGAGCAACGACTCCAGCAAGTGGCACAGAGCAAGACCACAGTGGACCAATCAACCTCTATAATGACAAAGGAGTAACAATGAAAGTGTCAGGGTCCACCGCTCTTAGCCAAGATCATAATGTCAAAACTATGTCTTTGCTGATCTACAAATACTACATGACCAAATGTTTACAGCTACCTTGAAGTGCACAGAGCTTGTCTAGTCCCTGTACAGACGTCCTGCCAATAGATGAGGACTAAACACAAACCTGTTGGCACCATGTCTAATGCCAGGTGGGCTAGAAGGGCATAAAGTCCCCCCAGCATTTGAGCTGGAACTGTGTTCTCTGCTCCATCCAGTACTTTTGGGATGAGTTAGTGATGAGGTGGCTCTTATGGCCAGATACAATCAAATCCTCACAGCAATGCTCCAAAATTGAGTAGAAAGCCTTTCATGCACAGTAGAGACCCCAGCAGGTGTCCCAATATTTTTGTCCCTTGTGTAAGAGTGGAAATTTGTGTCAGACGGAATTTGTAAACATTCCTGCAGTCTGAGGAACTAACTGACGTTTTGCAACATCGGCAAACCCATCTGACATCACCGGTGAGAATGAGACTGAAAGGGAGAAATAGTGGCACAGAGCCCACAAACCAGGACCGGGAATCAATGGGGAAGTGGCCGATTCACCACTAAAGCTTCCAAAACGGAGCGATCGAGGAGGACTTTAAATTCAATTATCAGTGATGTTGTTAATGACCCCATTAGAGAAAGAATAATGGTGAATTAGGCCAGTCTGGGTGAAGGATGGCCTGTGTGACAGCCATCTGGCCAAAACAGGAGGCAAAAAAACAGGAGGCAGAAAAGGGGCGGGGAGAAAAAGGAAGAGGATTGCATCATGGCCGGTAGGAGCGTTCAGATACAGGCTTGGGCCTCTGCCATATGGCTTCATCTATCTTGTCTCTGAGAATGTGCATCTCTGTCAAAAACATGCCTTGTCGCAAACAGCTGGTAGAGGTCAAGACAAAACTGTCCTGTTACACCTTTAAAGGGCCATGTTGCCTTTTTCCCACACAGTGGCCTACGTCCGCTTCCTTCCAGCTCGTCTTATCTGCGGCAGCAGAGCGAGACGCTTTGATTCAGTTTGTTCACACCATGGCAAAAGACTCTGGGGGTCGATCCATTAGCAAACATTAGTGCTCTTTCAATTTGCAAGGGAGGCATAAATTCACTTTAACCGTACTTGGCTCGTGGCTGCTGTGAACGGCCCATTTTGTTAATTTGTTTCAATTTTCAGAGATGTACCGTAATGGATGGGGACTGTACAGAGTATGATAGGCATCCAAACTCCAAGGACTACAGCAATTAGGAGGAGCTATGGAGTCAGCAGCAGAGTGAAGATCTGACCACAGAATTTGGCCCTCAGTCAAAAACTTCACTGCCCGTTTGAGGACACCTTTTAATAAATGACTATATTGAACCATTGGGTTACCTTGTTTGAGTCCCCATCTGTGTGTTTCCATGTTCTCCCCGAGTGTGAAGGGGTTTATTCCGGAGTCTCTGGTTTCTTCCCACAGTCCAGAAACATAAAGGTCAGGGGAATTGGGTACTCTAAGTTTGTGGTTTGTGTTTGTGCCAAGTTATGGATTGGAACCCTGCCCTGTGCCCGGTGACGGGGTAAAGAACTCACCACAACCATGACAAGGATTAAGAGAAAAAGATAATGTATGTATGGATGGATGGATGGATGGATGGATTAATGTATTGATAGATGGATGGATGGATGGATGGATGGATAGATGACTGGAAGGATTAATGGATGGATGAAGGAAGGAAGCAAGGATGGATGGATGGATTTATGAATGGGCGCATGGAAGGACGCATGGATTAATGGATGGATGGAAGGATGGATGGATGGTTTAATGAATATATGGAAGGATGGATGGATGGATGGATGGATTAATGGATGGATAGAAGGATGGATGGATGGATGGATGGATTAATGGATGGATAGATGATGAAGGATTAATGGATGGATGAAGGAAGGAAGCAAGGATGGATGGACGGATTTATGAATGGGCACATGGAAGGACGCATGGATTAATGGATGGATGGAAGGATGGATGGATGGTTTAATGAATGTATGGAAGGATGGATTAATGGATGGATAGAAGGATGGATGGATTAATGGATAGATAGATGGAAAGATTAATGGATGGATAGATGACTGGAAGGATTAATGGATGGATGAAGGAAGGAAGCAAGGGTGGATGGATAGATTAATTAATGGGTGGGTGGATGGAAGGATGGATGGATTAATACTTTGTAGATGAATGGAATGATGGATGGATGGATGGATTAATGAATATATGGAAGGATGGATGGATGGATTAATGGATGGATAGAACGATGGATGGATTGATAGATTAATGGATGGATGGAAGGATGGATGGATAGATGGATTAATGAATGGGTGGATGGATGGAATGATGGATGATGTATTAATGAATGTATGGAAAGATGGAGGGATGGATTAATGGATGGATGGAAGGATGGATGGATAGATGGATTAATGAATGGGTGGATGGATGGAAGCATGGATGGATGGGTTGTGATGTCAGCACTTTTTCAGATGTTTAAACCACTTTTGGACCGTGTTTCAATTCATATACAGCCTAATACACCAATCAGCCACAACACCTGCCAGCAGCTAAAGCACCTGCACAACACTGCACTCAAACCCACTGAAGATAAGCAGGTCTGGTTCTGGCTAGAAGTGGAGGCACTATTGCTGTGTTCTGTGTGGATCCCAGTGATGGGGACTGAGCTTCTAATTCTCTGAAGATCAGAGAATAATTTCCTCTAAAAGATCAGGACTGTAACTCTAATATTCTGGCTTCAAGAACTGGCTTAGTTTCTCCTCATTGCTCTGTCTTATAGTTAATGTGTGCTGATAGTTCTGGTGTTGACCAGCTGCAGAGTTCTGCTCCATAGCTCAATGCTGGGCGGCTTTATACCCCTCTAGCCCACACCTGGCAATAGGCAATTGAATGGAGAACACTGGTAGAGGACATGAATCAGATTCCTCATTATTTAACATCACTGATTCTGGATTAACGTTTCCTAATTGAGGTTTGGTAGATGTTTTGCTAATAAGAAACAATATGATTATTTTAGGTGACTATTCAGTTAGCCGAAGAATAAGAGAGGAACACACACAAAGCTGAAGAAGACTTGGAAGAGTATGGATGGTACATCCTGGGTTTGGCCATATTTGGCTCAGAAATGGTTAAATGTTGTGATGGATACATTTTTCCAATTGTCTGAGTCCTAATTCATCTTTCTCTGATAGTTAGTCATGCCTGAGTAGTAATATTGGGAGCAAAGCGTTTCCCATCTCATACGATTAGTGACATCCTGTCTACTTAAGAGCAAAAAAAAATACCATTTGCTATAATCTTTGATTACAAGAGCATAATAGAGCAGAGAATATGAAATTCAATCTCAGGATGAAGCTGGTGAATGCATTGGCAATTATTTTCTCTTTACAGGAGGCTCCATCTGCGCTGGATGTTTCTCTTAATTATTACTGTCATTACTATCTTTAGCAGCCATGACAATAATTAAAGAATTGATTTGATTTGCAATTTACATGTTTTCACTGCCTATGTGAATGTAGGCCCAGATAGGCAAACGCAATTACGCTAAGCTTATAGCGTCAAATCAATATTCATTAATGATATTCACATTGACATTGATTTTATTGCATTTCTCACTTCCAGAGCTGTCATTGTAAGCTATATGAGCTTCTATTAATGACAATAATTTGAATATACAGTAAATGTCTGATGCAGCTGAGGCTGGAAATGCCACTCAATCCACATTCTGTGGGAAAGTTTCTGGCTCTACGGTTCCATCAAAAGTCCTATTTATATAACTTTCCTCTTGGTTCAGATGTAGTGCATCAGCCAAGATATGTTTACAGTTCAAATGTTCCTTTTTAGCTTACATTTGGAGCTACTAGGCTAATGATGCTAACAGATGCTAGAACTCAACAGTCACCTAAAATAGTGTTGTTTCTGTGAAAAAATATCATTAAAACGTCAGGGTCTTCCAGACTAGTGGATGTGGTTTAGGACACAGAATGACTTATAAAAATTTGAACAATTATATCAATAATAATAATAATAATAATAATAGTAATAATAATAATAAGTGGCATCTCTAAAATAAAAAGTCAGGTGGGACACAATAAATTCTGTGGGCAGCATCCCACTCGCCAATTAAACTACACACAAACCTACTCGCTCAATAAATTCAACCATAAATGCTCCTCATTGTGCTGAATTCGGAACCCCCCCCACACACACACAAATTCAACCATAAATACTCCTCATTGTGCTGAATTCAGAAACCCCCACCACCACCACCCCTCCTTGAGATGCATCCCCTCTCGGGAGACTTACTTACCAGTGGTATTCCATTGCCTTTACTTTGGTTGATGTGACCAAAGGAACTTAAATACAATCCATTCCAGTCATGAATAAAGGAAATACAGCTTTTACTAAGGTAAGATGACCGTGTGTGTGTATCTGTTAACTTTGATTACATTTTTGACGTGATTTATTATATTGCCTCACTAGCAGCAGCTAACAGTTACTGTGATATTTTTGAGTGGCAAGCTGCGTAGCAACGCTGATACCTAAACGATATTCACATAAGCTCACGTATGCAAATCCTTCATTTTTTATTGGCTGCTCCCAGCATGGGGCCAGCATAAGCATGCCCGCAGCTCATTATTGTAACCATGTGGCACAGTGTTTTCAATGGCTCGTTTGCTTAAACTGACGCTGACAGTCTGGCCCCATACTCAATAACTAAATGAGGACTGCTGAAAGTACTGACCTTAAGCATATAATAATTTAAATATATTGGGAACTGCTGGAATTTTATAAGTCATACACATCAATGTTAGAAAATAATATTTAAATAAAATACATTTAAATAAAATTATTGATTATGTCACACACTGCTCCACAGCAACATCTGGTGAGGCCAGGCCCCACCTGCCCCTGATGTAGAGACATTCCTGATAATAATAATAATAATAATAATAATAATAATAATAATAATAATAATAATAATAACTTGTTTTGTTATAAGAGTAAGTCATAATCTGTCCTACACCAGAGCCACTAACCAGTTTGAGAGGACTGAGAGGTTTGTCAATGTCTTGTGACCAAAACCACCAGGTAATTTAGGTGATTACTGGGCTCTAGTATTTGTTAGCAACATTAGTCTTTTAGCTTTGCAGGCCTAGAAGTAACAGTGTTTGGTCAGCTCAGCAGTGATCCTGTATTTATTATATAACTGGTTCACTGTGGTGTGGCTCTGTACGGTTCCTCTCAGGCATTAATGGTTGATTGGGCACCACTGTTATGCCTTTGGGAGGAACTTTGTGTACAAGTCTCGGTGCTCCTACACTACAGCAACTCTAGAACACAGAGGTGTAGCACCAAATTCTGGGCCCTATGCATAAGCAGTACCCAAAATAAAATTCCAGACTGCTCTAGGGCTCTCCCTCCACTGGGGGCACTTGTAACTCACTATGATGCCCCTGCTACAACATCCCAAAAAGTTTGAGATGCTGCCTTCACCATGCTTCACCCAGTACCCTGTTATCATATCAGTCAAATCACATCCTTTGGGGAGCCATGTCATCTGCTGGTGTTGGACCACTGTGTTATATCAAGTCCAAAGTCAGCACAGCATCTACCAGGACATTTTAGAGCACTTCATGCTCCCATCTGCTTTATGATGTGATGTGGATTTCATTTATCCAGCAGTACTTGGCACCTTCCCACACTGCCAACAGTACCAACAACTGCTTTAATAACCACAGTACCACTGTGCTGGGCAGTAAACTCACCTGAGCTAAACCCCACAGAGCATCAATGAGCTACTGTCAAGAGGAAGATGAGAGACACCAGACCCAACAATGCAGACCTGGGCTTCCATACCACCTCAACAGTGCCACAGGCTAATCACGTCCATGCCACGCTGCACTGATACAGTAATTCATGCAAAAAGGAGGCCCAACCAAGTAATACCTGCATATACTGTATACATATTTATTTATTAAAAATCCTTTTTTGAATTGGTCTTATATAATATTCGAATGTTTTGAGCTACTAAATTTTTGGGTTTTCATTGGCTGTAGATCAGAATCATCAACATTAAAAGAAATAAACGCTTGAAGTAGACTCTCTGTGTGTAATGAATCTATATAATATCTGTATAAGTTTCACTTTCTGAATTGAATAACTGACATAAATTAAGCTTTTGATTATATTTTCTTTTTTTAGATACACCTGTATATGGTCCGTAGAGCTAAATGAGTGTAGATACAAGAATATAATGCTGGTCAGCGTATGTTGTGATTAGATGAGTAGGATGTCATATGTGATGTTGTTTTTAGCCTCTGTGTGCTCTGGCCTGTGAAGCTCAGGAATGTGTTGTGTTTGCAGAACAAGTCTATTATTCACAGTATCCTAGTGCTTAGACTGTGCATGTGTGCCTGTCTGTGTTAATAATAACCACACCTCCGCTGCATGAACAAAGCTTCAGCTGCGGGGTGGATCAGTGTTAAAGGCTGATTTAGAGCTCGTTAACATTTAAAGAATTTAAATAGTATGTAGTCTAAAATCTAATGTTAAAATATTGGCTCACAGTCATATTTAAAATTTTGATTTTCTAATTGACATCCTCTATAGAGAACATACTTAAATTTGTTAAAATTAAAATCCCTTCACGAATCAGAACTAAATGTATTAGAAAAATGAAACAGTAAACAATATGATATAAAATGTGTTATATAAAATTGCCTTATTTCCCCAATATTGTAGAGCATCTCCAAAAATTTAAATATCAGGAAAATCTTTTTCTTTTTTAATTTTAACAAATAATTTCTAAAATTAAACTGTCATATTTTCTACGTATTACATGATGACATATAAATAAATATTTTTATTTAATGTTGCTAAATAGTATTTAAATAGTTTAAATAGTACTGTTTAAATAGTATTTTAATAGTAATTTTAGTAAAAATTATATTCTAAATAATTTGAAATGTCAGCTATAATAATTGTCCGCTTTGGAGCTATAAGCCAAACTGATCAACATTCTTTAACTTTACATTTGATGAATATGAAATATATAACAGTTAAAAAAATTTTATTAAATTGTGAGCGTAAACTTTTTCATGTGAAATCTGTAAAAAAAATAAAATAAAATAAAAAATTCAGTGCACACATTTAATTTATTGGTAAATTATATGTATAATTTAATTTATTATTGTCATATTTTATAGTTTATATTGTATTATTTTTTTGCCTTGACCATATATTTTAGTTTTTTTCTTTACATATGTTTTATATTTTTCTACAATATTAATCAAGAAAAAAAGTGTAAAATAAGAGGGTTTTTTAAATACATAAATACAACATAAAATTAAATGTATTATATAATGTAAAACCACTTTTGCACTCAACAGATTTAAATAAATTTAAATATCTTATTTTACCCCAATGTACATCAAGAGTAAGTGTCCAATAAAATATTCCGGTTAACTTATTTTTACTATGAAAACCAATAAATTATGTAATAACCCAGAGGGCATAAACTTTAGCCAACACCTGACTGCCTTTACCTGTCTGATTTAAGTAAGATGCTCACTGTTAGAAGTTCAATGAACATTCAAAGCAGTCAGATCACAGTAACAGTATCACTTAATGTCACTATGAGACTGAATTAGTGTCACAAGTACCACCACAACTATGAGAACTACACTGTTTGAACTTACCTGTAATGGGACTTTGGCATGTTTCTGCCTCTCCACTGTTGGAAAGGATCTCATAGCCACCGTCCATCTTTCCTCAAAGTGACGTTGTTGCAGTTTTCTAGAGTTAAACTCCTCTGAGTGCCTTTTAAACGCTTTCACTTTTCCACTTCCTGTCCAGAATTCCCCCTCGCTGCTCCGGGCAGACGCTGTGAAGCAATTCTCACACACTGGTACACGCTTACACTGGATGTTTGTGCACCATTTAACATCTGTTTCTCCAACTCAGCTCAACTGTGCAGAAGACAGACAGTCAGACAGACAGACAGGCCTCAAAACTTGCCCAGCAGCTGTGCCTCACTGTTTTTGTTTACTCAGGAAACAGGATAACAGGGAGCCAATCAGATCTCATCTTCTTCTTGGAAGGCCATGCCCATACAGGAAGCAACATCAGCAAGCACATGTGTTAGTCTAAGCCAGGCTGCAGTAATCAGCAGAAGGAATTTGGTTTCATCATCTAGTAGGTACAAGTTATCCATCTATTGCATCTCGTACAGTCTGAGATGTACAGTTTTACACTAAATTACAATTGTGTATAAACAACAGAAGGAAACTACATCATTTCCTGTGAAATTTCACAATGTGGCTTAACTCTCTGGAGTCTGAGGGTGTTTCAGACACGCTGATGTAGTCTGACATGGCCTGACTTTTTTTACAAGTTACACCCATCTAAAAATATTTTTTCCCCAAAGTGTTACACAAACTTTTGTTCAGCACAAACTCAGCAACAACAGTGTCAAAACAGTAAGAGTGTCGTAAATATATATTTTGATTAAATCTGCTCTAAACTTAGACTTTCCAAAAATTCTGATGTGCTGATATACTGTGATAAACATTCACTAAACATTTCTAGTCAAGACTTTTGAGCTCAGAACTGAATAAACAGAGGTGTTGGCTACACACTGCTCATTACAGCTTTTAGACATTGTATGTGGTTTTATTTCTAAAGCTTAACTAATGTGAGGTGACACTCCGTTTTCACTCAGCCACTAACCCTACACTGAAAAATTATGAGATAGGTGTGAAACACTATTGTTCAGGTCTATTCAGGTCTATTGTCCAGGATCACCTCCGGCCCAACATTTGCCTGATAGAAATGTCCTGCTGCTCTTTTCCTACTGGAGGAGCTTAACTTTGGACTTAAGTTACCTTTACAGTATAAACTACACTCTTAAAAGAAATGGTTCCTCAAGGGTTCTTTAGTAAAGAAAATGGTTCTATATAGAACCATGAACACTGAAATAACCCAAGGGTGTTTTTTGCATGATGAGAAGGTTCTTCAGATTGATGAGGAAAGTGTTGTAGATGGTTCTATACAGAGCCTTTTTGAAAATGGTTCTATATAGCACCAAAAAGGGTTCCTCTATTATTACAAGCTTGACATTGTACCTACAGCAGAACCTTTTAGGGAGGCTATATAGAACCCTTTGCAAAAGGTTTATCCACAAGAAGAGTTCTTTAAGTGTTCTACATAAAATTATGTTTTACTAAAGAACCATCTTTTTTAAAAGTGTACAGTATTAACACCACATGCTTGTATCTACACTTATTTAGCTCCACTGACACTGATGTGGGGATGGTGTGTTAGTGCGTGCTCTGGTTTGAGTGGATCAGACACAGCAGATCTGCTGGAGATTTTAAAGACTATGGCCACTCTATTAGACTCACATACCTTGTTGGTCCACCTTGTAGATGTAAATTCAGAGACAGCAGCTCAGCACAGTTTGTTTTGGTCCTCTAGTCTTTCATTGGTGATCACAGGACACTATTGGCTGGATGGGGAGCTTTTCTCAGTTCAGCAGTGACACAAAACTTTTGCAACTGTGCTGTGTCTGATCCACTTGTACCAGTCTCATACTAACACACCACCATCACGTTAGTGTCACTGCAGTGCTGAGAATGATCCACCCAAATAATACCTGCTCTGCGAGGTATCTATTGAAGGACAGAGTGAAACGAGGGTAACAAAGTATACAGAGAAACGATGCACTTACATAGTCAGTGTAGGACTGTAGATACAAAGAGCTGGTGTTAATGTTTTGGCTGAATGATGTATGTAAACACAGTATATGTATACATTAAGGCCTTGTCTGGTTCCTCCCAAGGTTTCTTCCTCCAGCCTTGAGGGAGTTTTTCCTTGCCACTGTTGCCTCGGCTTGCTCACATTGGGCTTAGAATCAAAATGTCTGATACTGATTATGTAAAGCTGCTTTGTGACAATGTCCATTGTAAAAAGCGCTATATAAATAAATTTTGATTTGATTTTTTTGATTTGTAAGGAAGCCACTGCAGAGTGAAGAGGATGGGAAGACTCCGATGACTCTCAGACCTAGTTTCTAGTCCATCATCACTTAATGTCCTGGCTGACTTTGTGTCCGTACCCCACCTACTCATAACCCCTCATAGCCATGATGGACTAATCTTTATTCTCACTCTCCCCAGATAACCTTTGGCCCACTCTAACATTAGTCTTGGTTCCTCTCAAAGTTTTGTCCTCATCTTCCTTGTGGGGAGGTTTTCCTCACCACTGTCACTGTTCACAATGGACTTGGACGTTGAGAACAGGCTAAATCATAATGGAAGTTATTTACTATGATGAATTATACTGTTTACTAGAAAAGTGCATTTCCTGAAGGAAACGCGGGATGTTGTGCATTGCTAACATGGCCCACAAGCTAAGGTATCCCAGTTGGTTTGGTTGCATTGCCTGCCCTGATGGAGTATATCAATGTTGGTGGTAGTCGGGCAAAAGGAATGGAATGAATGGAAGTCAATGACAAAAAAGGGATGGAAATAAAAGACAAATAAACGAGTGTGGTTTGAAACAACAGTGAATTTCTGCTCCGGGGCCTGCCCTGATATAGTGTATCCAAAACGGTGGATTTTTGTATATAGCCTTTTAGGGGCTATATACAGTAGAACCATTTCAAAAAGGTGAATCAATCTGAAGAGCCCTTTCACCATGGACAGAACCCTTTATCCATGCAAATGGTTCTTTGCATGTTGATGGTTCTATTTAGAACAATTTTATTTACTAAAGAACCCTCAAAGAACCATCATTTTTAAGTGTATACAGAAATGTTTTTTTGAAAAGGGTAAATAGCCCCAGTAAAGGTTCTGCTATCATTACGAGGTCAAGCTTGTAATAATAGAAGAAAATGTTTTGGTGCTACATAGAACCATTTTGGGGGGCACGGTGGCTTAGTGGTTAGCACGTTCGCCTCTCAGCGCTGGGGTCTTGGGTTCAATTCCCCATCTGAGCGGAGTTTCCATGTTCTCCCCGTGTCTGCGTGGGTTTCCTCCGGGGTCTCCGGTTTCCTCCCACAGTCCAAAGACATGGAGGTCAGGTGAATTGGGTACTCTACAAAAAAATTGTCCGTAGGTGTGTCTGTGTCTGTGTGTGTGTGTGTCTCCCAGCGATGGACTGGCGCCCTGTCCTGGGCTTAGTTGAATAGTGTGATGCCCTGCCCTGCGCCCAGTGAGGGGGTGGGGGACTAACCGCGACCCTAATAAGGATTGAGCGGGTGTGATAATGAATGAATGAATGAATAGAACCATTTTCAAAAGTTACAAAAGGTTTCTGTACAGAACCATCCACACTTTTAAGAAAGATGATTCTTCAAGGGTTCTTTAGTAAACTAGAAAAGTGCATTTCCTGAAGGAAACACGAGATATTGCGCATTGCTAAAATGGCCAACAGGCTAAGGTATCCCAGTTGGTTTGTAAGGTGATGCTGTGGTATCTGTGGTGGTTGCTATGACCCCCTAGGCCGTTGCTATGGCACCCAAGGCCGTTGCTATGGCACCCAAGGTCATTGCTATGGCACCCAAGGCCGTTGCTATGGCACCCAAGGCCGTTGCTATGGGCCACAAGGCCGTTGCTATGGCACCCAAGGCCGTTGCTATGGCACCCAAGGCCGTTGCTATGGGACCCAAGGCCGTTGCTATGGGCCACAAGGCCGTTGCTATGGGCCACAAGGCCGTTGCTATGGCACCCAAGGCCGTTGCTATGGGACCCAAGGCCGTTGCTATGGGCCACAAGGCCATTGCTATGGGCCACAAGGCCGTTGCTATGGCACCAAAGGCCGTAGCTACGGCACCCAAGGCAGTTGCTATGGCACCCAAGGCCGTTGCTACAGGCCCCAAGGCCGTTGCTATGGCACCCAATGCGGTTGCTATGGACCCAATGCGGTTGCTATGGGTCCCAATGCCGTTGCTATGGGCCACAAGGTGGTTGCTATGGTCCACAAGGTGGTTGCTATGGGCCACAAGGCGGTTGCTATGGGCCACAAGGCGGTTGCTATGGTACCTAAGGTGGTTGCCATGTCTCTATGTGAAAATGAATGGGAAGAACGAGCGATGAAAAGATGGCAAAAAGAGAAGTGCAGGTCAGTATGGCCCTGCACTACAGCTCTGTTATCTGTCCTGATGGAGTACATGAATGTTGGTGGCTGTTGGGACACAGAAACTCTGTGGCTTGAGTGTATGTGAAAATGAATGGAAGTCAATGGGAGGAACGAGGGAAGAAAAGATGACAAAAAAAGGAGTGCGGGTCAGTATGGCTCTGGACTAGAGTTCTGTTACCTGCCATGATGTAGTATATCAATTTTGGTTGTTGTTTGGCAAAAGGAAGCCTGGAATTTGATATGGGTGAAAATGAATGGAAGTCAATGGGAGGAAAAAGGGATGGCAATAAAACGACAAATAAACGAGTGCGGGTCAAAACAACAGTTCATTTCTGCTCGGGGGCCTGCCCTGATATAGTGTATCCGAAATGGTGCGAATTGGTGAAGCAGAAGTACAGTAGATGAGCATGCATTTTTGCTCCCCATTCATTCTCTATGGGAAAAAAATTCCCAGATTAAGGAAGATTTTAGGAAAACCACACATCCAATCAAAATTCTGTATACGAGCCCGGATCACACAATCGGACCGAACAATCTGGAGTTGGAACAGTGTCGATATCTCGAAAACTGCGGGACAAGAAGCGCGTCAAAAATCCGGCGGAAGAAGAAGAAGAAGAAGAAGAATATATGAAAAACGAATAACAGTATATTGCGTGTTGCTTTGCAATGCGCAATATAATAAGATGGTTGTAAATAGAACCATGATCACTCAAATAACCCTTCTTGTGGATAAAGGTTTCTTTGCATGGTGAAAGGGTTCTTCAGATTGATGAGGAAAGTGTTGTAGATGGTTCTATACAGAACATTTAAAAAATGGTTGTATAAAGCAGCCAAAAGTGTTCTGCTCTATCTATCTGTCTGTCTAATATTTCAAATTATTATCTTGTGGCCTCAATAAAATAATTCTTGATAAAGCATATCACCTCTAGTGCCCCACGTTTTTAAGAGTGCAGGTAAAGATAAAACCAGTGTCACTGTCTGACTGAATATGACCACAAAGAGATGTTTGTGGGCACATCCGTGCCACGTGAGAAGACCTTGATCACCGAGACAAGCTCTGTTCTTCCTTCGAAGGCCACAGAAGGCCGGCGTGTAGGCACAGAGCTGCTAAAACAAAACCTTTGTGTCAGGAATTGGCTATCCTACCATTTTAACATGTGCACGTCTGAACTTTCAAGGATAGTTTTTGAGACTAATTGGCCGTCATCGCTGTCTGAAGTGCCACCGTGGACGAGCGTATTCCTCTTCTGTTTTGTCATTCGATTGATGCCGGTATGAGTGATCTGGATTTCTTGGATCTACTGTACGGCGGGAAAGAAGCCCATATATCTTAAAAATTTGGCTCACGGAAATCAAAAACCATTTGATGGTGCCACATGGTGAGGGACCTCTTGATAAACATTACGTTTTGAGTGATGGCGCCTCTCGTCCAATTTCAAGGTTATGTGGCAGATTGCATCTCCCAAAACATGAGCTGAAATTTGATTTAGGTGGACAGGTGTAGGATGAGCAGTGTGATGTGGACAGCTGCAACAGAGCAATAAGCTTTCACTCTGGATATAACACAGCGCATCATACAGTACATTCATCAGTGAAAAGAAGGCAATTTATCTCATCTTTTATTACGCTTATGAACTATTTCAATGCAGCAATAAGATGTGCTTTATTCAATTCTGACAACACTGTAGAACTATCTCCATGTCTTTATATTTGCATATTCATTACATGTAAAGTGAGGTATATCTCAAATTATTTGAATATTTGATGGTGAGTTTGAGTAAATGACTATAAACAGTATAAACACTGTGTATCTCTCAGAGCTACAGCTGCCACATTCCTAATATCAACACTCCTGAACCAGAGACAACATCACAAGTGTCTTACCTGGACTAAGCAGAACCAGAACTGATCCAAAGTCCTCTTTACAGGTGAAATCAAGGTTTAGAAATGTAGAAATCAAGCCTGGAGAGATACAGAATCCAAGGTGTCTGAAGTCCAGTGTGCAGTTTCTGTGATGGTTTGAGGTGCTGATGTTGGTCCACTGTGTTTACTCCCAAGTCATTATCTACCAGGAGATTTTAGAGCATTTCATGCTTCCATCTGCTGACAAACTCGATAGAGATGCTCAGCAGCTGCCCGCAGTGCCGACACTGCTATTGACCATCATATTACTGAGCTCGATTGGCCCATAAGCTATAAGCCATAAGCTATAATATTGATTTATATGCAAAGATGTGGGGCTGACAAATCCTGGTCCTGGAAATCTGCCACCCTGCAGAGTTTAGCTTCAACCTTAACCTAACACACCTGATCCAGGTAATGAAGATCTTTATGGCCATCTTATATAAGAATAAAGTGTGTTGGATCTGAACTCTCCAGGGTGGTAGATCTCCAGGATTAGGATAGGGCACCCCCGCTTTAAAACTTTAGACTGGCTGTATATGGTGAAACTTACATACAACTAGTGAGTTGCATGCAACATCATTTTTGTGCAACTTGACAGTTCAGCTTCCTTTATATTCTAATGTCTAATGAAGTCTAATTTAGTTTCATATATGTTTCAAAGAAAGTGGAAGTGTACCATCATTGACCAATGGGCTTGCATACAGAGGAATTTGACCTCCACATTTAAGTTACCCATGCAGTGAAACACACTAGTGAACACACATGCCTGAAGTGGTGGGCAGCTCTTATCCAGGCACCCAGAGAGCATTTGGGGGTTAGGTGCCTTGCTCAAGGGCATTTCAATCATGCCCTGCCAGGGATTTGAACCTGCAATGTTCTGGTCACAAGACTGCATCATATTCATTCATTTTTAGGATCTGGTTTCCAGACAGTGATTAATCCTCCTCCTGAACTGTATTTTACTGAAGCATTCTTTGGGCAAGGCCATGAAACAGCACATTTTTATTCTTAAAAACTTTAAAAAGTACTTTATTATGTAAATATAGTAGCAACACCTTAGCAACCACTCCGGATACCACAGCAACACCTTACCAACCCCCTAGCAACTACTTAGCAACAACTTAGCAACCACCTCAGATACCACAGCAACACCTTAGCAACCACCACAGATACCATATCAACACATTAGCAACCACATAGCAACCACTTAAGAACACCATAGCAACCACCAGAGATACCACAGCAACTCTTTAGCAATCACATAGCAACCACTTAGCAACACCATAGTAACCACCACAGATACCATAGCAACACCTTAGCAACCACCAAGAATATTATAGCAACACCTTAGCAACCACCTAGCAACAACTTAGCAACACCATAGCAACCACCATGGTTTCAATAACAACACTTTAGCAACCACCTGGTATAGCAATTGGTGTGAAACATTTTAACTGTGCAACATCCTGCATTTCCTTCAGGAAATGTACTTTTCTAGTTTTAAAAATGTCCTCGTAAAGTTTCTTTTTTGTATGGTTTGAATATTCTGACTTCCTGCAGGTTGTAGTTGAAGAAACAAACATCATTTAATATTAATTATGATGATGTTTCAGTAATTATCTTCTACTTAATCCTGATCAGGGTCCAGGTGAGTGTCCCCCTCACCGGGTGCAGGGCAGGGTAGCTCTCATAGCTAAGCAGGGCACCAATCCATCTCTGGGCGCACACACACAAGGTCAATTTAGAGCACCCAATTAACCTGACCCCATGTTTTTTGACTGTGGGATGAAACTGGAGTCCCTGGAGGAAACTCACACAGACACAAAACATGGAAACTCCACCCAGATGGGGACTTGAACATGCTTGAGAAGTGAACGTGCCAACCACCAAGCCGCCGTGCCATGATGATATTCCATTAATGTCAATTTTGAGCATGTTTGCTTTTAACCTTTAGATAACCAATGTTTTTCAAAAAGCACTTTATGATTAAGAGTCTACATTTTTAATGTATCAGCATAGTTGCACCCTGGGAATGAACCACATGAGCACATGAGACATTTAGTTCATTCATTTGCAGTCATGGGCCTCCATCTCTACTGAGCTGTTTAAAAACATCAGCAACACACTTGTACCAGTGCAAAACACATTAACCCACCACCACCACGTCAGTGTCACTGAGATCAAATCAAATCAAATCAAATTTATTTATAAAGCGCTTTTTACAACTGATGTCACAAAGCAGCTTTACACGGTCAGTAATAACAAACACCAAATCATTTATCCCTACTGAGACTGATCCACTACACTACACTAAGCTGTGTTTAAATGACATCCCTGTAGTGACTGGTTGTGAAGACAACTTCCACCTTAAGTGGTTAAGTTGTTTGTTTTTGGTTTATTTCTTTGTTTATTTGTTTTCTTTTATTGGTTTCATCTCCCAGAAGCCATTAATGTACTTTGCGATATTTGTGGTTTTTTGGTAATATTAGAATATTGATTTTCTACTGTTGTGTTAAGTTTTTCGTTTCTATCTTTTGAAATTCGTTAGATTATATTTTTGTTAATATTTTGGGCTTAGTTTAGTTTTTTTTTATTTTATATTTATTTTATTTAATTGTGGTGGCAGCTAGCGAATAGCTTAGCTTCTGTCATTTAGCATATAACAGTTCTTACTGATCTTTTTAAGCTGCAGCTAAGCCTTTTAGTAATTAGGTCAATAATTGAATTGTGAAATAAAATCAAGTGAACCTATTTTTTAATGTTGGTCTAATTTAAGTTCTGCAAGATGCATATTTCAAGTTCTGCTGACAATCCTAGAATTTACGTCCAATTAAAGAAAATAAGTTTAGTCAATCAAATGTTATAAATTTCTCTGTGTTTGATTTTAAAATATAATATAGTATTTTGAGTGTTTGTGTCTTTGTTAGTTTCTGAGATATTTCCCTCACTTTGCGCTGGAGACCGCAAAATATCTAAAATAAATAAATCTCTGTGTTATAACATTTAAATAAATAACATTTTCTCTGTGTTCTTCGTTTGATTTTAAAATAGAATATAGCATTCCAAGCAGGGGTGGGCTGGGGTTGAAATTCAGCCCGGGAGCTTGGTTTTGAGAGGCCTTTTATACGATCGTACAACGGACAAATCTTAATTTTAAAACAAGAGAGCTTTATTTGCTTTTTAGAGCTTTATTGTCTTTTTTTGTTCAGCCACAGATTATTTGTGCACTTATAGAGTAACATTGCTGACAGGCCACCTTTAGTGTTCTTTGTGCCCTGAACACATCCGAAAAACACAAGAACACACTATATTCCAAGTCTGGGATAGCAGTCCTTGCTAACCTGCTATAGTCTTGCTGCTTGATCCCTCGTCACTGCCCTTGGACCCTCCACCAGTTAAAATCAGTTAATTTGGCTGCAACCTGCATCAACTTTTTCTTTTTTTCTCACGAAGTTTTTCATCCCCACCCATCTCTTTCTCCTTTCTCGTATCAGACTGACTGTGTGACGTTGATGGGAAGTTCGGCTCTTAACGGCTCTTAATTTATCATCATCTGCAGCCTCATTTTAGCTTAACTTGGCAAATATTCATGTTTTGTAAGATAATTCCTTATGCATTCAGTGTTCCCTATATAAGAAACCTTATACTTGCTTGATTTTATGCATTTGTTACGAAAGCAGGCATTCTTACTTTTGTATAATATTTTAATCGCGACTTATAGCCCGGAAAATACGGTAGTACCTTTTCTTTGGCCCTGTGGGGGGGCTGACCATTGAAGAATAGGGTGAAGAAAGTATACAGAGAAACAGACCTACTACAAAGTGCACCTCTGTGCTCAGTGGAGCTGAAATGGACAATGAGTGTAGAAGGAGGTGGTTTTATTGCTAGGGCTGATCAGCGTATGCACTATTGCATGTAACTATGCTAAGGACGGTGTGACTGTACAGCATCCCCTTAAGGGAGCCATGGTGGACTGAAAAAGAAAAAGACCTCATCAAATTAACTCTCGGTTAATGGGTTTCTCCCAATAACCTACAGCTGGAACACTGCAAGGACAGAACACAATGCAGGGTCATCAGACGAGTGCAGCACTGATGGGGATTTTACAACATAGAAACATTCAGTAAGTAGTGTATTATCAGATAACAGTCAGAACACAATCGTCACAGAGGTATGTAACTATTTGCCATTTTCCTAATTAGAAATAACAGACAGAATCACTTTGGCTGAGATGTGGTACTCTGTGTAAATGGCTAATATGGAATAATAGTAGAATAGAACAATAAATATAAGGATGTGATCATAAATTATATGTAGTTAAAAATAAGGGTATGTCACTGGATCAGTACCTTTCCTCTCACTAGGGTGGTGTTCCTCAAGGGTATATCTACGGTATCTTTTTGTTTTAGAACAAAGCAGTACTGGATAGGGTGACCAGATTCCAATTCACTGGATGTGGGACAAAGACTATGTTTGTGTGGAACAATGTGGGACACCAATGCATCGAGGTAGTCTAAAATAACTTAGCACATAACAGACTGCAAATAAAAACGTGTGTGTATATACAGTCATGCTTAAAAGTTTACACACCCCTTGAACTTTTTCACATTTTGTCACCTTACAACTACAAGCTTAAATGTATTTCATTGATATTTTAAGTGATAAACCAACACAAAGTAGCACATAATTGTGAAGTGGAATGAAAATGGTACATGGTTTTCA
This sequence comes from Crenuchus spilurus, assembly GCA_036984385.1. Taxonomy (NCBI): domain Eukaryota; kingdom Metazoa; phylum Chordata; class Actinopteri; order Characiformes; family Crenuchidae; genus Crenuchus; species Crenuchus spilurus. The sequence continues at coordinate 22,202 of BRDA01077491.1, forward strand.
AAATTTTAATGAAATAAAAATCTTAAAAGTGTGTAGTATTCAGAAGTATTTAAAAGTATTCAGCCCCCTGTACTCTGATACCTCTAAACAAAATCCAGTGCAATCAATTGCCTTCAGAAGTCACTTAATGAGTTAATAGAGTCCAGCTGTGTGTAATTTAGTCTCAGTATAAATACACCTGTTCTGTGAAGGCCTCAGTGG
>BRDA01077492.1:0-17310 GCA_036984385.1 Crenuchus spilurus
ATATATATATATATATATATATATATATATATATATATATATATATATATAAACGATTATTATTATGGGTATTATTATTAGTAGTAGTAGTAGTAGTAGTAACAGCAGTAGAAGCAGCAGTAGTAAACATGCAAATAATGCATATGCTTTTAAATGTTTTCATATCTCTGAGTGTGTACTGTGAATGTACAAGCCCATTAAAAGCATATCATGCTTTTAAAGGAGCAGCGGAGATTTAATCCACTGAAGGAAGAAGCCTCTCAATCTAAATCTAATCTCTCAGTTTGTAGAAGCTTCCAAAATGATTTTTTCTCCAGTGACTTTTGAGGGAAATAGAATATTTGTATTAAAATGCATGTTATACAAGCTTTCCAATTTTGTCAGTGTAAACAGTATAAATGTAAATAACCTCATGCATATATATATATATATATATATATATATATATATATATATATAAAATAAAATTAGAAACAAAGTCTAAAATTCGAATGCCTTCCTGACTGATACCCACTAAAACATAAATACATGCTCACACAGTCTCACACGAATTGTGTGATATATGTGAGGGAGTGTGTTCTGTGCCTGAGAGGCGGGGCAGCAGTAGGGTTGCTGTGGTGAGCCGCTATTCATTCTAAGAGATGCTGGTCTGGGGGGGGGGGGGGCTGTGCTTTAATAGAGTAAGGGTGGCTGCACAGAGCGGCTTAATTGTTTGATTGATTGGCCACACTGCCGGGCGTATTTCTGAGGCCATCCCTGCCGATCAATGAGTCAATGAGGGTCTAGCGAAACGGATCGTTTTACCAGGACCAAAATTCAATTAAATAGGGGTCCACCTGTCCCTGGCCAGGAGTCTATTACACCATCTGAGCATTACATCCCCCCGCCCCCCATTAAGCCCACCCCCTACAGGCATCAGAATATACATTCAAAATACAGAGCCTCTAACCTCCCCCCTAGCTCAGAGGCGGTGAGGCGCACAGGGTCAGCTTTATTAGATTGGTAACAGACGCTACATAGTGTATTGGCCACAAATTGAGTTAGTTTCCTAATCTGTCATTTAAACAAATTATCCTGGGCTGTGATGCATCAGCAGTATTGCTGCTGCACTCCTGAGGCTTGAAAAAAAAAAGTGGGAGTGAGAGACAGAGAGAGAGAGAAGTGGGGGTGTTAATAGAGACACAAAAGAGACTGACGCTTTGGCAGGCTGCGAGTGAGTGAGTGAGCGAGTGAGCGAGCGAGTGAAAGCAATATGAAGTAGGTGCTAGAGGGGAATTTGATAACTAAGGTGAGTTGATGAGGTGACAGGAGGTTATGTTCTCATCTAGCTTCTTAAATTGAAAACAAGAAATGGGGTGAAACCACAAAGCAGCAAATCAATGGTCCTTACTAAGAAGCTCATGAACCCTGAGCTGGGCTGAAAAACAGAGACGTGGAAAGTAAAAAACAATAGCCCATAGTCTGTTGCAACGGTCATCTGGAGAGCTGGCTAATAATGTACAGACAAATCCAAATGGGAGATGAAAACCACATGGAGTCAGAGGTCAGGGATCCACAGGATATTATGGCAGGTGATGGAGCCCATATAGGCCAATAAAGACGCCCACTCGGCAGCTTCATTTCATAGAATCTACTGCCTATTAGCAGCTTTTAAACGCATTAAACTTTTATATCCATTCTGCTGACCTTGGTTTGTGGGCTGCATTTGTACCTGAAGGACAGTCCCCTGCAATCTCACTGTGAGGTAACCTGAACTCAACTCCTGACAAACCAAACCATTGTGACTAGCTAATATTAGACATATTCAGGTTGTAAATGCAGAATCTGTGGCTGGAAGAAGAGGGAACCCAGAGTAAGAGAAGAAGAAGGCTGATGAAAAGAATTCTATCTTTATTGGTGCTAACCCAGGCTTCAAAAGGGGTTCCACACCACTCAGGGCACAAGCACAGCTTATTCCACTAATCATACTGTGATAGTGGTGGACACAAACACACACCGGTGATGCTAATTGGAGCTGGGGGCAACGGAATCAGGTCTACAAGGCACAAACAAATAAACAGTCTATTATTCTAGAGAAACAAGTCGTTATTCTTGATATAGTAAGGGATTCATAAAAGAGAATAAGAGAGTTAGAGCTACAAAGAGAGCGCGAGAGAATACCTTCCCAATTTCTTTCAACATCAAGCTAAGCACAAGAAATGCCTTAAAGCAGTGGTTTCAATCTGTAGTCTGTAGAACTCTCGCTCTGCATATTTTAATATTTTCCCTGCTGTCACACCTCTGATCAATAAGCTACTGAACAAGCCCTTTTTTAGATGAAATGTGTGCGTTAGAGTTAAAACCATGAATGTTCAGAGAAGGAGGATTCCAGGCCAGGATTGGGAATCTTAAATTACTCAGTGAACCACTAACTAAAACTGCAATCACTGATGCTACAAAATGCTCTGCTAGGAGCACTGAAAGCTTTAAAATTGCTCCTAACTAGCAAGCTTCATTGTTACCAGCTAGTTGTTAAGGCTCAGATATATTAATAACCTAAAAGCACTATTTTGTCTGTTCACCTTTGCAGATTAACTGATTTGTGTGTCTATTGTTGTAGGCTGTGGGTGTTTGGGGAATGTTGTTTTAAGAATTGCATACATGATCATATCTGCAAAAAGACTAAACAAATTTACTCTTGATGACCATGGTGAGGTGTTAATATACTATATCCTACTATAATCTGAGTTAAGTTTCTCTCTACTTACCTGTTCAGATATGCCTAATGGTTTAATATATCATCAATCTTTCTTGAATGCTTTTTCTCTTGCCTTCTTTGCACCACATTTTTGTTTGCTTTTAGCCACTGCTGTAGCCTAAGAAGAAAAAGTAGTAGCCAATAGAAGACTACTTTACATCTACAATGGCCTTACTGTAAATGAGGGCAATACAGCACATTACTTCTTACTTCTAGCAATTTGTTTTAAAACACTTTTCTTATGTTTTTACAAGTGTTCTGTAGCTGCCGTTGTAGTTCTGAATATCAGACACATGTAGTTATTTAATATTTTTATTACAACAGTGTTTACTTTAATAAAGACACCAAGACATTTCAGGAGCTACATGTTTTAGATGTATTTAATCCAGTCTTTAAGATCACAGAACTGACAGTATCCCAGGGCCTGTTTAGATATGATGCAATGGAAGGAGCCTGATGCTACGTCCCTGTCCATGCCCCCTGCCTCATCCATGTCTCCACATTTGCATCTGTTTGTTTACACTGTCCATGTCACATCTAATTCACGCCCTGTTGTATCTTGTAATATCAAGTTCATTGACCTGTCTCTCATCTACTCACAGCCTGTTCCTTGTCCCATACCATAATTACGTGTCCTTATAAGTTTCCTCATGTGTCCTTGTCTCTTGTCAGTCATTCTGTGTAAAAATATCTACCCTGCCAAGCCACAATGTTTATGTTGGAGCTTGTGTAAATAAAGTCCTTTTCTTGGAATCAAACTGCGTCCGACTCCTCATCCTGCACCCATGCTTTCAGAAGATATGATGATGAAATTTGGATTTCATCTGACATGGGAGGGAGTTTTTCCTTGCCACTGTCACCGTTGGCTTGCTCACTGGGGATTTGGTGTTTTGTTATTACTAACCCTGTAAAGCTGCTTTGTGACATCGGTTGTAAAAAGCACTGTATAAAAAAAATTGACTTGACTTGACTATCAGTGGATGGTACAGGAGGAGATACTAGATAACAATCTTGAAGCAAAGACACAACAAGCATTTCTGAAACAGTTTGGAAACAACAGGGCTATTGGCACGGAACCTTTATTAGTGGATGACCTTTCACAATATGGAGCGCCTGGTTCAAATGTGTTTGGATGCTGACTTTGGACATTTTCAGTTTTTTCAGACGAACCGAGGGATATTTAAACCAAATTACAGCACCAGATCTTCAATAGTATCAAAGTTATTCACAATTGTGTAGGAAAAGATACAAATGGGTCCCCCATTTATGTTTGACACAAAACAAGGTCTGCATAAATTTCAATTTGCTGATACACAGTGTGCTGTGCAACAGTCAACTACTGTAATATCTTACATATTAAACATAAAAGGAAATTAAAGTTGTGTCCTTACCAGCTTTACAGGAGTCTGTTGTATTTAATGAATACAGTAGGTTACTGGAGGATTTACACAGTTCATATTTAAATCAATGAATCACATATGAAACTGTACGGCATAAAAAAGTCTGCCGGTTTAACCCTTAAATTACTACAAACATTTACTTTTTGTGTTTATATGCATTGGTTAGCACACAATAACTGGCCACCACAAATTTTCCCAACTCTCCGAGTTACCCAGTCCATCAATTCTACTGGGAACCAATGATCAAAATCTCTAAGCACCCTGATATGTATTGTGCAGTGTCATCAACCTCAAGGCTCCAGTTTGACCCTTTACGTGTGATGCAGCACGTCCCTTACAACATGCATACTGTCCTGTTAGAGATGCAAGAATTGATTGGCTGGAACCTTTCCTTCAAAGGCACTGGCTCTCTCAAGCTCTGGCCAACACACCAACTGGGTAGATTGATTTCCATCAGTGATGATCGGGCATTAGTATGCTGAAAAGTGCTGAGCACAGAGCACCTCTCCTCTCCTGTTCTCTCACTTGCAAGTGTCCAGCAGCAGCCCGTATATCAACAATAGACAGAGCATCCATTCCTTCCTTCCTACCCCCCCACCACTGATGTACTCTTTAATGGAGGCCTTTAAAGTTTCATGGAGGCAGTTGAGCAGTATAGAGCTAAACATTTGAAGAATTTGGAGACTTAAATGCACTAAGAGGTCCATTTATTCTCCTATAGGTCATTTCTCTCCTCATAAATCCAAATTTGTGAAATGTATAGATGCTGAAGTTAGCAGAAGCTTCTCAGCGGGTTCATTCTTCAAAAGCGCTGAGGCTGGTTTTTGATGCTGAGCACAGACAATCCACCACCGAATACTACATAGGAGAGGTCAGTCTGCATTTATGCCTTAATGAGGACAGGCTGAAAATGATGGATACAGTTCAGAAGGGATTTCCGATGGGCTTTAAACTGTTCAATTAGTAAAGCCATCAGAATAACCTTTAGGAATGAGGTGTCTCAGAGCCAAACACGGGAAACGATCAATTCTTTGAATGCAGTCAAGAAATCAATGAACCTTTTGTGACTGCAGCCATGTCTTTTTTTGTCTGTCACAATGTATCTGTTTTACTTTCAGCACGATCTCCTTCCCATTCTGAAGAGGAAGTCATCTCTGAAACTGTAGCTTTTCTGTCATGTGATGCACAGTGGCATGGCCTTCCTCCAAAGACAGAAAGCAGTAAATATACTGTATATTTCCAACTCAACATCTTCCTCTGTCCCATATTTTCCACAGTGTAACCCCTCCTTCTAAAAAAATGAATGAAAAAACTTGTGCAATGTCTTTTGGCTTCAGTGCACATCTACCATTTATACATTGAGCCTCCAGTGAATCTCCAAGCAATCTCAGCTGAAGCTCTTTATGGAAGATGTTCTAATGAAAGCAGAGGCAGGCACACTGCAACAAAACAAGGATGCTAAAGCTGAACACAGCTAATGCAGCTCTGTAAATTGTTTCTTTGCTTACAGAATATTTTAGCAGAATTAATATTTATTCACATTTACCAGCTTGTGTTTACAGCATGTTCATATAACTGACTGAGGTTGATACATGATGGTTTGGTTTTTTGAACTTCAATACCCAGCTATTTTCAGTTCCAGTTCTATGTATTTTGAAATTGATGACGGATGTATTGTAATGAATTATGGTGAATGCAGTTCAATAAAATGGGTACTATCTACTTAACTTTGTAACCTGTATCAGAAATTCATACAGTAGCTTACACCACAGTGAGTGAAGCTATGATAAACTACAAAAAATTGGCAATATAGAAAACAATATCTTACAGCAAAACAACAAAAATTGCTCCTGTTTTCTAATACAGTCTTCAGGTTGTAAAAAGACTTTAACCTACATTAAATACTTGGGACCAATACAATTTTGAAAAAAAATAAACCATTTATTCCTTTTCTGTTGTAGGTTTGATTTAAGTTATGTCAGTACTGTTTTCATATGAAATTAAACTGAACATTTTAAACTGACTTATTTTATGTATTTATCTCATTTACATAACATTTTAGTTAATGTGTTTTTAATTAGGGCTGTCGAAATAACACAATCTCAATTAAACGCAATTTTAAAAAATAGTGCCATTAACGCAAATTCTATTTGGCCCTGCAAGTCATCTGAAGTTCATGTTGAGACTTACTGACTGCGTGCGGAATCATTAAGAGTAGAGGAGTAAAGGCTGGTTTATATTTTCTGTATCAAGTGCTGCGTGAATGAGGACGCAAGGCTTCTGCATTTGTCTTTTTAAAATTATCTTTTTCAACATTTTTCACTACACAGTGGAACCTTGACTTACGAGTTTAATTTGTTCTGTGACGGAGCTCAAAGCTCTGTTTGCTTGTATATCAAATTAAATTTCAACATTAAAATGGATTGAAATGCCATTAATCTGTTTCAGCAAACCAAACACCACACAACCTGATATACACCAGGTTTTTTTTAATACTTGTAAGAAAAATTTATTTTTATAAATAACATATAGTGTATAAAAACAATAATAATACATAATAAAAGAGAATATAAATAAATAAACTGGTTTATTAAGTGTATTTACATTAAAGATCAGACAATCTTCTTCAGTGACTTTTGCCTTTTTCACCACATGTTCCTCACTTTCACTTGCAGGGTGTTTCAATAAAATCCTGTCCAAAGAGCTTTGTTTCTTCCTTCATTTCAAAATGTTTAGAAATGAGTGAGACATGTTTGTTTAGTAGCGCTGCACCACCTCTTCTTCTCTGCAGTTTCAGCAGTAATCTCTGTACTCATGCTCATTAGAGACCTCTAGTGGTGGGTGGCGGAATCGCTCGGGATTAATCACGATTAATTATATGACATACTCATATTAATTGCGATTACATTTTTTAATTATTTGACAGCCCTAGTTTTATATGGGTGGCATGGTGGCTTGGTGATGATTAGCATGCATGACTTTCAGTGCTGAGGTCTTGGTTTGGAGTTTCCATGTTCTCCCTATGTCTGCATGGGCTTTCTCCAGTTTATTACTACAGCCCAAAAACATGAAGTTCAGGCGAACTGGATACTCTAAATTGTCTTGTTGTGAGTGTGTGTGGGCACCCTGTCCTGGGTTTAGCTGAGAAAGTATAATACTCTGGCTTGCGCCGTGGGAAGTGGTTCAGGATTAAGTGGATAAGATAATGGATCTGTCTTATTATAACACCAAAAACACATTCGTTTTAAATCAGCCTCTTTATCACTTATTTGTTCATATTTCAATAAAATTGTATTCAGTCAAACTACCTGAGTAAAGTAACTCAACCATCCATCATGATGATTTCCTTTACATTCAGCTCTGCTCCAGGTCTTTCTTAGGATATCTGAGGACAACTCCAGCTAGGGACAGGGCACCAAAAACTGGGACTGTCCCCCAAAAATTGGGACATCTGGTCTCCCCATTATAAAACCTCAATCTTGAATGTTTCTAGAACACTCAAAATGTTATAAAGATCACTCATGCAAAAATGTTTTTTACTAACAGTAAGCAAACTTTTATTAAGGCCATGTAATATTATTAGATGGTTTGATTTGAGAGTGTTTGCTCCCAACATTTACAGAGCCTTCATATAACATTAGCCAATGCTCAGGAAAGTTTGCTTCACTGTTGTCATGCAGGATGTCTGTCATGCTTTGTTGCAGTAGTCTTGAGTTTTAAATAAAACCCAAATGTCTACACACACTGGCCCACATTCTTAAAAAGACATGTTTACTTAGTGAAATGTGCAAGTTAAACATTTACTTTACACACTTTTACACTTTTTACCCTTCAGGGTTGAGTTAATGTAAGTAAATATATTCACATTTTGCACTTTTGGCTAATGATAAACTCTGGAAAGTGCATCATTAATCAGTTAAAAGATCTGGCTTACTATTAAAAATTCTACTCTGCCTGGGTTTGTGGGGCAGCCACAGCTGGTGGTTAGAGAGCCAGTCTCGTGACCGCAAGGTTGCTGGTTTAATCCTCTGGCAGGTCATGATAGAAATGCCCTTGAGCAAGGTACCTAACCCACAACTGCTCCCTCGGCACAATGAAAAGAGTCGTCTCACTGCTTTGGGCATCGTGTATGTGTTTCACTGCACAAATGGGTTAAATGCGGAGGTCAAATTCTTCTGTATGGAAGCATATTGGTGGATGATTGTGCACTTTCACTTAATCTACATCAGAGAAACTGGCCCAAGGTTGGTAAAATGTAGAGTGCTAAAAATAGCAGTACTGTCTACATTTGAAATTACTACAAGCTTCAGTTTACACAAACAGCCCTAATGATGCTCGCTTCTGACATCATGCCTATTCTCTCTCTCTCTCTCTGTATAAATCTGTGACCAAGTCCCACCCTAAAGCATCCCTGTTCACCCTCTGCAACACAACAAATCCCACCCCAAGTGCTCTCTGTCTCTCACATATACACATACACTAACTCAGGCTTGTCTGTGTGACAGTGAGCTTCCTAAGGGGGGTCCCAGAGCAGGTGGTGGGTCTCCTCCATGTGGGACTAACATGATGGGTGAGTGTGTGCCTGTGAGTGAGTTTGTACCCTCTGGGCCCCTTCGACTGTCACACCACACACCAACAACAGACAGTTGTCACTGACCTATGACCCCATCACCACACTGACATGTTTGTCTGAAATGCTGCTCACTCACCCAAAACAATGTCAATTAAACTCTGCCAATGCACACAGCACTCATTCACAGGATCAATCAAAACAGCCTCAATAACACTCATAATCAAAAGATTGTGCACACCAAGTAAAAAAAACATCCATAAATCCTAACATTTATTGTTTTACTACTGATTTTACAATAGAAAAGATGCAAACATACACATATAGATACAATATGCTATTAATGATAGCCTTACTGGAAAGAGCATAATGAAATGCTATTTAAACGATCTATTAAACCTTCCACATTAGCTGTTTAAAGACTACTTGTGGAGCAGTCTGAACAGATAATGCTTGATCTGTACCCCCTCAGTGTATATACAACCCAAAGTTGACTAGTGTGAATCAACAGCCATCCATCCATGGGAGGAAACTGGAGACCTTGAAGGAAACCCATGCAGACATGGGGAAAACATGGATCCTCCACCCAGATGGGGACTCGAACCCAAAATCTCAGCACTTAAAGGCGAGCATGCTAACCACCAAGCCACCCACATGGCTACCAGATCAGGCTATATCAAAGCAGGCAAATAGACAAGCATGTCTCCCATCCAAGTCCTAACCAGAAACACACCTGCTCAGTTTCTGTGGATTTGCATTGCTGCTGGCTGCTGTGGCTTGTTCCAGAAGCCTTATTTAATTAGTGTCTCCAAAATCAAATTCAAATTCATAAAAGAAATGTACACATACTGACAGAAATATGACTTAATTAACATTATAAAACAATCCATTCCCACTTCCTAGTAGAGTTGGGAATAAATAAATGAATTTTAAAAATAGAATAATTCACTTTTTTTTCCAAAATGAAACAAGAATCTCTATCGCCCCCAACAGTTCCTGTATGGCATTACATTCTGCCACAAAAACCAAGAATCATTTAAAAATGAAAAAACATTATGGTGCATCTTTTAAGTAAATGTTAGAGCAACAATAATCTGCCATTTCATAATTGACACCATCATCATTATCAACAAATCTCTGCAACCCTGGCAAGACGACGGAGGATATGTACCAAAGCCAGTGAACGCAGCCAATCAGAATTAAGCAGCCCTGCAGAGAGAAAAAGATAATTGCTTGCTTCCATGCAAATATGTAAATGTCTTTAACCTGCGCTAATTATGTGAGACTAATCTCAGAATCTGATAAATATGACATGTCAGTAACAACCTTACACTTGCTTTCTGTACAGATTTACTATAAATAATATAAACCACCTGCATGTCACTAAGCATTCACAGCTCAATAGCAAAGAGTATTCACAAAAGTCTCAAATGGATTTTCATTTTACTCCTGTATGAATACCTAATCGAATGACATGTGCCGATCTAGTCATGTTAAACTGATTATGGGGCCTTAGTTATTATGTGCTGTACTGATATTCTTATGTACAGTACTATTCAAAGGTTTGGGATCACCCAGGATGTTCAGTGACAACACATACAGAGTGCTTTGCTTCTTTAGCCAAACAACTATGACATAGGAATATCATGGATGCACCAGAATAGGATACATTATTCCATAAACAACCTCAATAAACATTATTAATAACTAGAATAGTAGAAATGTGCAAATATTTTCTACTAGAGTCTGTCTTTGAAAAATTAAAAGGTTCTTGTTCTACATTAGTCCTATAGCACTAATACAATACTAAAGTACATATCCACCACATTTATATATCCCATTATATCTGGCACAAAATAAGTGCTAAATGTCTAGTGGAGAGTAAACCGAAGTACTAAAGTCTAACTTACTGTCAACAACTGGTTGGAGACACTATGCCTGAGCTAAAAAGCAGTGACACTGTCCTACATCACCCTTCTACAATAGAACGTTAATAGTAACAGCATGTTGTGGATTTTATCTTGAAATAACGTGTTGTCATGGTCACCCCAAACTTTTGAACAGTGGTGTATTTGAAAATCCTTAATCACCCATCCATCGTTTTAACCACTTAATCCAGTGCAGGGTAGTTCCTTCAGTTCAGTTGTGCATTTATGCCAAACCCAGGACAGGGTGCCACACACACAAGGACAATTTAGAGTAACCATTTCACCTGACCTCCATGTTTTTAATCTGTGGGAGGACAGCAGGAAAAATCCTTATACAGTAGCTATAAAATCTCATCTCATCTGAAGACTAAACAGCGTATGTGGTTAGTTCACACACATTTCTGTAAGCTAATCAGATTCTGGCCTCACTGCATTCATCTCTCCCTCTCTCGCTCTACTGTTACAGTCCATCACAAAGACACTGCTCTCATTCTTCTATTCCCTGCTGACAAACACACATAGGAAGTGAAATATGATATCAAGAGACTGGCTAGTCTTAAATATCAGCTTGTAGTGCCACAGTACACACACACACACACACACACATATATATACACTGCTCCAAAAATTAAAGGGAACACTTAAACAACACAATGTAACTCCAAGTCAATCACACTTCTGTGAAACCAACCTGTCCAGTTAGGAAGCAACACTGATTGTGAATCAGTTTTACCTGCTGTTGTTCAAATGGAACTGACAACAGGTAGAAAGGAGAGACAATTAGCAAGACAACCCCTATACAGGAGTGGTCCTGCAGGTGGTGACCACAGACCTTTTCTCTGTTCTCATCCTTTCTGGCTGATGTTTTGGTCACTTTTGCATTTTGTCAGTTCTCTCACCGTAGAGGTAGCATGAGGCGATGTCTACAACCCACAGAAGTTGCTCAGGTAGTGCAGCTCATCCGGGATGGCACATCAATGCGAGCTGTGGCAAGAAGGTTTGCTGTGTCTGTCAGCACAGTGTCCAGAGCATGGAGCAGATACCAGGAGACAGGCCAGTACACCAGGAGACATGGTGGGGGCCGTAGGAGGGCAACAACCCAGCAGCAGGACCACTACCTAGAGCTAGAGCCCTGCAAAATGACCTCCAGCAGGCCACTAATATCCATGTTTCTGCTCAAACTGTCAGAAATAGACTCCATGAGGGTGCTATGAGATTTTGAGTATGATTCCAAATCCAGACTTCCAACGGATAATAATTTTGATTTACATTGACAATTTTTATGTTTTGTTTATAACGCATTCCACTATGCAATTAATAAAGTTTTTCAACTGGAATAGTTTATTCATTGAGATCTAGGATGTGTTATTTTAGTGTTCCCTTTATTTTTTTGAGCAGTGTATATATATTCAGACCACATAGTATCAATTCATTTAAAAAATGCATATGTCTGAAATGGTCAAATTTGAGAAGCTTTTAAATTTCTGTTGGTCCTTTGAATATACAGTATCTATATGATTATTTATATACAGTAATAACATACAAAGCAGGACTAGGGATTGTGGGGTCAAGAATATATTAAGTGATACATTTTATATGTTAAATCTCTGTCAACAGTAATTTTGTTTTGCTTTGAGTGGTGAGTCTTTTTTAACATATTTGTAACTTCTTGTTATTAAAGCTGTACAGGACCAGTATGGTACAACATATTTTATATATTTTTTCTAAATGAACTGGTTTAATTTGACTGAACAGATATGTTATATACAGTATAAAGTTTCAGCATTTCCACATTTCAAATAGACAGTATTTATTATGCATTAAAACGTTCTATGTAGAAGATATGCATTTACACTTGAAAAATCAACAAAACATCTCATTTAATCAGTTACATTTGGCTGTATATTCTGATGGCCAATTTGAACTTTTTTTTTTTTTTCATTTTTTTGAAGAAGCTCAAACAATGAAGCCCAAAAAAAGGCAGCAGACAGAAGAGCTGTCAGTGCGGCAGGGATCAAAGGGCAGACCTTCTGTGACAACACAGCATGAGCTCTCTCTCCCTTTCTCTTTTATGCACATACACCCACTCAGCACCAATGTAAAACTTGCTGCATATTGTTTAAAGAAGCTCTAGCATAGCTGCATTGCAGTGGCCCCTCACACAGTCCTCAGCAGACTAGTCTGAGCTCAGTGAAGCTACTGCAGATCTATTCTTACTAGCAAAATACATTACTGGTAGAACTGCAGACTGCCTTACAGAAAAGATCAGCAGTTTTAAACCAACTACGCCATGTCTACATTGCAGTACATTACTTTTATAATCATTTACAGCCCTATGAACATTCATGTAGAATTGTCTTGCAATTTTGTGCAGTATATTATAATAACTGTCTGAATTCAGTGCACTGCTTACTTTAAAGTCAAATTATTATAAGACTATTTAACTTGAACTCAAGTGTGGTGCTGCAGTCAAAAATATCAAGAACAAAAAGGCAGAAAAGTGTGACTCAGATTTAAAAGACTGATGATGTTTCAGTCCACATGGCCTGGCATGGGAAAAAACTTTAAAACCCCATCACAGGTGATACACATGAGCATGAATTGCTGTATCCAACAAAATGTGAACAACAAGATCAAAAGGACACAACATTTCCAACAGAAGTTTTTGCTAAGGCTTGTATTGATGCTCGGACTAGAGATTTTGATTGTGCAGCACCCTAGAATCCCCTTATTTTACACTCTTCCAAAAGTTAAAAAAGTTTCCTATGTCCCTCCAGGGAGACCCCTTGTCTCCAGCAAAGGCTCCATTACAGAAAAGACTTCATACCTTGTGGACTTTTATTTGAGGCTACAAAAAAGTCTCATCTGATGAGGTACAGATGGACCAAAACTTTAACATATTTTATAAAATTTTACATTTTACTTGTTAAATAACTTTATTAAGTAACATTGGCAAATATGCAGATAATTTTGTTTCAATTTATTAGAAGATAATTTAATTTATAAGTAAACAATTATTGTTTTCAATAACTTTCCATCCATCCATTATCTTATCCACTTAATCCTGGTCATGGTGAGTCTCTCTACCCCTTCACCAGGTGCAGGGCAGGGCAGGGCATGCCACTATCTTAACCTGTCTTATCTTTATCTGAAACCTAAGAAAGTGCAAATCCTTTGTTGGTTTCATTGTTGTTGTTTTTTTTTTTTTTGCATTTGTATATAAAACAAATGTTAGAAAAATGACAAAAGACAATAATATATGAATATGTGTAAAGATGCATGTATGATACATTTTACTGATATTTATTATTATTATTATTATTATTATTATTATTAATAATAATAATAATAATAATAATAATAATAATAATAATAATAATAATAAAATTAATTGTGAGATGGTCTCTAACACCTTGGCTTACCACCAGCTTACACAAGACTGTTGAATCTGTGTTTTGTTAACTGGTGAGGAAACGCATAATTCTGAATGTCAAATGAGTGTCCAATATTAAACTACATTTACCTCAGCAAAACTCCACGTTGTGATCGCGAACTAGAAAAGGTAACAGTGTCATTAAAAAGGTAAAATTCTTTTTGATAAAAATGATTTGGTCTTTTCACTGAAAGTGTGTTTTTTTGCAATTTTTCACTGAATAATTTAGTTGCAGACTATTCAGTGCATATCTAATATGTAGACTAGATTTAAGGTGATTCCATTAATATTTTAATTTTTGTAATGAATAAGAGTCTTAAAGGAATACTGCACAAATTCCTGTAATAAGCCATTTTTAAAGTGTCCCCACCTTTCTGATTTTCATACTTTTTCTGGTCCTGCCTAACAGGACGGGTGCTGAAGGTGTGATAATTAGCATGCTCTGCTGTTAAAAAGCAGGAAGATCTCTGGAGGCTTTAGTCCAAGCTCAGAATCCATTAGTCATCTTCATAAAGCCAGATTAAGCAGCTTTGCTTGATAACACCAGGCAACACCTGAAGTAAGTCACTTTTAATCCCCAGCAGGATGGGTGATTATGGAAATATGAGCCAATACACAACAATATCAATTGCTTTAAAGTTATCACAGCAGACACAACAGGTTCTGTTCTGTCTGTCTAAAGGATTAGTGCAGGTTAACAGTGCAAATGAGTTGGGAAAGTCACTCTTGGCCTACTTTTGTTCCCCTGCAGGCCTTAGGTAGCCCCCTTGCCCAGCAGACCAGTGTGGCCCTAATCCTCCCAGCCCAGACTGACACCAATTCCCCTTACACACAGTGCAGCGTAGAATTTACCTAAGAGCAGGTCAGTGCACTCCCACGCAACTCACGTCCTCTCTGAGTCTGATGCATATGTATTCTGCAGCGGCTGAGTGGCGGGAAGGAGGGATTATCTCTCAGAATGGTTACATCAGCTTCAGAACATGAGCTATTAACCCACATACTGCATGGGCAATGATGCTACACCACACTCCCTCTGATCTGCTAATAGAGAAGGAGAATCTGAAAAGATTTGCACAACTGGCTGGGGAGTTGAGGAACGCTTACAGCAGATACTGGAAGCACAGAGTTTGCAATTTGTTCTGCATTCAGGCTCATCAACCCACCAGTCAGTGCAGAGTAGAGAAGGAGTGCTCAGTCCTGGTCCTGGAGATCTACCAGCCTGCAGAATTTAACTCCCACCTCAATCTAACTCACCTAAACCAAATGATTAAGGCTTTCAGAGACATCCGAACATCAGACTTGGTTGTTATGAATCTGAACTCTCCGTGGTTTTAGGATCTCCAAGACCAGGATTCGGCACCCATAGTGGGTGACATTGCTGACTCCTACATGGTGGACTGGGACTCCTAGTCAGAGCAAATACATCATGTCATCAGATCAGAAGAAGCAGCATTCTTTATTAATCCCCTTAGAGAAATTCTTCCCATCTGTGCAGTGAATACACACACACACACACACACACAAGCACAACACACACACATACCCAGAGCAGTGTACAGCCACCTGCTGCAGAGCCTGGGGAGTAGCTGAGGGTTAAGTGTCTTGCTCAAAGTGTTTTTTTCTGCTGGTTTATTGCCTCAAACCAGCAACATTTCAGTCCAAAAGCTGCTCCTCTAACTTTTTAGACATGAGTCATTGGGACTGACTCCTAAAGCAACACTTGTGGCATAATTGTATTGTACAGTTGCTTTTCATAAAAGTGCATAAATGTAAACTGTACGAATTTTTAAACAAATTGATTTGATTAAAATTGATTTGTGCCAAGAAGCAGGTGCTCCTTAGTGATTCTTAACATTTTTCATTTCAATTTTGCCACTGCCAAAAACTGAACTGCTGAAATTTGCACTTAGAGTTTAATGTTCAATTTTTAATGACTGATTTACTTACTTAACCAGCTTCAGAACTGTAAAACATTGTTTATAACCAGAATCTGTAAGCTTCAGCAACTTCCTCGAGGACAAACACAAACCCACAACCCTACAGAACAGAATCCACAGACCAGCTTTCAATACTTCAAACTGTTTTCAAATGTAGACTAAGAATATTCACCTATTTAGTGCATCCAACTATACAGTCACTCAGGTCTTTACAGCTACATCAACACAAAGTACTGTAATGTAAATCACAGTGAAATAAGGCTGTATGTGGTACTGAATTGTATTGAAATGGTATTGAGCTACACTGGTGATATGCTGGTCGGTGCTTTCTGTACAGAAAGGTACAGATGAGATGAGCAGAAAAGGGCTCACTCTGACCTGTGCTCCTGCTAGTCTTCAATGTTTGTCTGTGTGAGTGAAACACATTGTGAGAGCAGCCACTCCTCTTCATCAGTGCAGACATGTGCTTAGTGCAGATGCTAGACATGCTGAATAATAAAAACAGCTCTCAGAAAACAGCAGCTCAGAGTTTACAGGTGTAACTACTTTTCCTGTGGAAGTTTCTCCTAACATGACCCTCAGTTCCTGAGAGAGTTACAGAGAAAGTGGGACACCCAGCAGGGCGTCCTCAAACCACAGCCTCAGAACACCAGTCACTGAGGAACAGAAACTGACCCGAGACCTGAGTCAAACTCCACAATATAAAGAGCATATCTCACTCTCTTAATGACAGACAGACAGACAGACAGACAGACAGACAGACAGACAGACAGACAGATAGACAAACAGACAGATTGAAGTAAGAGAAGAGAGACAAAGAAAGACAGAGAGTCAAAGACAGGAGAGTCAGAGAAAAAAGAGAGAAGAGTCAGAGAGAGAGAAGAGAGAGTCAGAGAAAGAAGATTCAGAGAGAGAGTCAGAGAGAAAAGACAGAGTCAGAGAGAAGAGAGAGAAGAGTCAGAGAGACAGAGTCAGAAAGAGAAGATTCAGAGAGAGAGTCAGAGAGAAGAGACAGAGTCAGAGAGAGAGAGAGACAGTGTCAGAGAGACAGAGTCAGAGAGAGAGAGAAGAGACAGAGTCAGAGAGACAGAGTCCGAGAGAGAGAGAAGAGACAGAGTCAGAGAGACAGTCAGAGAGAGTAGAGACAGTGTCAGAGAGAGAGAGAGACAGTGTCAGAGAGAGAGAGAGAGACAGTGTCAGAGAGAGAGAGAGAGACAGTGTCAGAGAGAGAGAGAGACAGTGTCAGAGAGACAGTGTCAGAGAGACAGAGTCTGAGAGAGAGTAGAGACAGTGTCAGAGAGACAG
>BRDA01077502.1:9373-32206 GCA_036984385.1 Crenuchus spilurus
GCAACTAGTAAGTAAGACCGAAACAAAGAGTATCAAAGAGACTGAAACAAAAAGCAACAAAGAACAACTATTACGAGTTTTGTTTGATTGTGTTCTATTCTGAATAAAATATTAGATGTTGGCACCTCCACATCATTGCATTCAGTTTTTATTCACAATTTGTTTAGTGTCCCAATTTTTTTTGTAATCCGGTTTGTAATAAAAATACATTTTATACAGAATAACTATAGTTTTATATACAGAAAACAATGAGAAATAAATAGAAAATACTAATTAAATGGATAAATGAACATTTAACATATTTATTTACATAGTTATTTGTTTTCGCACCTGTTTTCAGGTGACACTACTGCACACCATCACTTTAGTGTGATGTGTTTTAGTTTGTTTTGAGCATTATCAACAAGAAACAACGAAAAACAAAGTCAGAGAAACTATGAGAAACAAAGCCAGAATGAATGATCAACGCATAGGTGAATGACAAATGCATGAGTCCATGCTTTGTTTTCACAAATTAGCAGGGAATCATGTGGGCATGCCAACAAAAACCGGGCAGATGAACCAGAACTAGGACAAAATTTCTTCGATAAAAGTGAATGATAACCAGATTATATGATAACCTGGGCAAACAATGACCGAGGTTCCACTCTATGGGAAACTCATAATCACTCAAATATAATAATATCACCAGACTTGTCAATGTGGTTTAGGACACAGTATGGCTTACTGTGAATTATAAAAATGAACTCACTGTGTAGAGGATCAGAATATACCATCTTTATGACAGTCATGGTCAAGCAACACTGATTCTATATCAGCACTCCTACTGTTTCAGCTTTCATGTATACAGTGATGTTTTACATTTTCTGTTGAACCTTCTCTAAAACTGTGAATGTAAAGGTAAACAAAAAGGGGAATACATTGATAAATAAATAACTTTTTAATTCTGTTTTACTGTCGAGATCTCAAATAATTTTTTATCACAACATAACAAATTTTGTTTCCACAAGATAATGGAATACTTTGATTAAAACATCAAAAACAATCATTATTTTTCAGATTTTTCTGAGATAATGTTAGTGTGATTTGAATATATTTAATTGTTTCACGTTGTATTACTTTCATTGTTGCACCTCACTAGCATACAAACCCTGAATGCTTTTAGATAATCTTGTTATTTTGTTTTCAGTATCTTGATAGAAGTATCACATTATGTCAAGAAAACAATATTTGTTTAAAAATGTGATCTTGATAAAGTTCTTAAATTGCTATCTTGGCAAAACTAATGTAAAGAGATCTGAAAAACAATGGTGTTTTGGTGCTTCCATAATAAAGAAATCTTCTTTAGTATCTACTGAATTTTCATATATTTTTAATACAAACTTTTTGACTCTGTCTAAGATTCTTGATGGACACTGATGTGCTTATACATGTTCTTTTCTAGTTTCAGAGTATATTCCAGCTGTTTCTGTGATCTTGTTCAGCATCTTCATCATCGTCATTACATTCATGTGGATACTGTTTTGCATCTGCTTAAATAAGAATACCATTACTCTCTTCACTTGTAGATGATGTACAGTACTTAAGTGAGGTTTTTGAAAAATCTAGCACAGTACTGAATGATATGGTGAAAATGTTGATTTTCCAAGTGAGGGAAATTGTTTATCTTTGAGAAACTGAATATTTTTTCAGATTCAGTATCTATTATTCTTTAACACTTCTGACCTCCAAGACTACATTGTCTTTCTGGTTCTTCCAGAACTTTGGCAGATGTGTACCGTTTTGGTTGCAGAAACCCCTTACCACAGTTTTCGCACTTCTCTGGTTTTGCAGCCCCTTCCTGTTTACATTTGATTTGGGTCATGGTCTTGTCAGGTCCCCACTGTTCACAATGGTCTCCACTTTCAATGACTATTTCACATATTTCTCTCTGGGTGTTTCCTCCCATGTAAATAAAATGTATTTAAACCTCACCAGAGTGTGTGCTCATTAGACTGGCTTCAGACTACACTGGTGACACACTCATCTTATGCCAATCATCTTCTTCATTAAACTCTGAAGTTTCAGTCTCTTAAATCTCTCCTGACTCTGCTAGATTTCGAACACAAGTGAAAATAAATTAACTCAGTAAAAAACAAAATTAGTCTTCTAATACTAATAATATATTTCTATAAAAAATTCTTCTAACTTTGTATTTTTTATCTGTATATCACTTTAAATGACTTTGGTGTATGAAAGCTGCTATATAAATAAATTTGCTTTGACTTGCCTGAACATGTAATAAGTTTATTCCCTTTAAAGTATGTATTAGTTTACTTCAATCATAAAACAAATTAGGAACTAACAAACCATAATTAATTTATGGCACATACAAATGTGTATAATCCCTAAAAGTTTGGTAGTTTTATTGGAGCATAATAATATTGTTTGTTGGTTTCTGAAGTATTTTAGGAGTGGTATTGTTAAGGGTGGGGTTTGTTTGCAATTAGTGAATATTTTTTGAAAGTGAAAGTAAGGTTTGCCCGTGATCTACCCACAAACCCCCTTGCAGCAAAATTACAAATTGCTCAAATTAAATTAAATTCTACAAATCAGTGGTCTCTTAATTTTAACAGAAGAAAACAGAGCAGTCCATATTATAGAAAAGATGTTTAATCACCTGACACAAGTGTACTTTGATATATATTTAAAAATCTTTGACAATGGGCCCAAGTGGCTAAGGCACTGACACTGTGATCAGAGGATCTCGAGTTCAAATCCCAGTCATGCTGTTTGCCCTCAACAGCTGGGGCCCACGGAGAGCACAATTGGCAGTGCTCTCTCTGGGTGGGTAGATGCCACTCTCACTATCACTCACACATTACGATCAATAGATAGATAGATAGATAGATAGATAGATAGATAGATAGATAGATAGATAGATAGATAGATAGTAAGTACTTTATTGATCCCTTTAGGAGATTCCTTCAGGGAAATTAAGGTTCTAGCAGCATCATCAGTACAGTACAGTAAAAGAGGTAGGTAGATAATATATTAAAAAAGTTGTCCACTGGCTCTGGCATCTGCTGATTGGTCTATTCAAAACTGGAGACCCTGCACTTTCCTCCAAGTGTGTTGATTCCCCAGGGATGGTGTATCAAGTGGTAGATCGAAAAAATGTGGTGGGCATATCACACGCAATGGAGGTGGCGTGTGCATGTCTTCACCCTCCTACAGTCAGGGACAGTGCAGGGTGATGGGGAGAGCCACTAATTGGTTGGGTAAATTGGCGACTACCACATTGGGAAAGAGAGAAAAAAAATCCTGGACAATAAAACTATTTACCCAGTCCTACTAAAAGATCACTGTCTGTAAGTAAGCCAAGTGTTAGTGACAGTAACTGAAATCAAATTTTTCTGTAGTGTGTGGTTCATTTCATAAGACTACATGACATAAATGTCATACTGACATAAACTTTTTATTTTAGTTTATTAAGTAACAATAATAAAAATGTATTCCAGCAAGCTTCATCGTAAAAGGTTATATTTGCTAGTCTTGATTGAAGACTGGCCATTATTTCAGATGATGCCTGTTGGAATAAGCCTTAAGAAATGTTTATGCAGGTTTATATTCAGTGTGGTTTATGCTAAGTTCTCATGACAAACTATTGTAGGTGTCATGGTGTTTCTCAAGCAAATACTATACAGTACAGCACTACCAAATTAGTTTACCATTATACCATTATATTACTACCTCATTACTCTTAAAATTAACAGTGAGGTCAAATTCACTTTTTTATTTAAATTAATTTGTGAAGTTGCCTTATCATTTTAATTAAACTTTTCATTTTTACAGGCTGTTGTCAGTTTTCTTCTGTTACACTTGCTTGCTGCTGTAACATGGCCACAGTTTGTTACAACATCACAGTATGATTCATCAGCAGAATGAGAAAGCACATGACAAACTGATGAAACATCTTTAAAGGGATTTTTTAACCCAAATAATCCTGATGTTAAGTCTGGTACCCTAAGCAAGAGCACTAATTCTATATTCTATGAGATATGAACAGTAAAAACTGAACCAAGAATATTATTTAAAGACTACATGCTGGTATGAGAAGTGTTAACCACATCCTGAAGGTAAGCGGATGGCAGCTTTCATCGCGGCCAAGTCATGACCGGTAGACCCTGAGAATTAAAGTGCAAGAAGAATTTGGAGAAGACTGTGACAGCAGAAACAGATATGATTAAAGTGAGATGTGAGTTGGGAATTACTGCAGCAAAGCATCGCACCATAGATTGTAGTTTATATTATATTATATTATATTATATTATATTATATTATATTATTTATCTTCTTGTGGATTTAAAGCAAAATAAATTATTTCAGAATTTACATTTTAATCTAAAAATCTGCTATTAGTTTAAACAAAAAGCAACTCAGTCCTCAGGTGGCTCCAAGGAACTTTATTGGGTGTAGTTTTATGTGTATTACTGTTTGCTGTTTTCACTCATAGTTTAAGTTTTTTCCTTATGTTTCATCTTTCAGCATTAATATTTTTGTTTTTCCACACTTTATATAAGCTCTATTATAAAAACAATACATAAATGAGGGAATAATGTAGGATCTCAGAAACGTACATGGGATAGATAATCTTCAGTGTTCTATCATTTTAGAATCACCTTTGTGTTAAGATGCATTTGGGAAACCCAGCTATACTTGATGGCTAGCTAGCATGCTTACAGGCTCCTCCAATATTCAAATATAGGCTTTATTGTGAACTATTTATTGAGAGATTTTGTCTGATGCAAGTCAGAGGTGATGGAGTCAAGTGTCTTTGGAATGTGGCCCCATTTTAGAGAAAAGTCCCAAATACTGATCTTTCTGGGTTGGATTCAAGTGCAGAGAAAGACATGGCAACTTTTAAAAAAGGATAAACAACCCCAAAACACTAAAAACAATAAATGCCACACCCGGGGAGGAATGAGTGCAGTGGAGGTGGAAAGGCCTGGTGCACACACACTTCCAATGCACTCAAAAGGAAAAAAAAAAAGTCCTGAAAATAAACAAAATTTTCGTCAAGGGCACTAAAAGCAGAGGTCATACCCTTTTCCAAGCTGTGCTGCCACCTAGGGTGGGTCTAAACAGATCCCTACATTCTATGGGTACAGTGCTGCCCCTCTAAGCACCCCTTTACACAGTAAATCTGCCAGTGCTAAATCAACACTGTTAGAGTTAAATTAACACTGAGGGTGTCAAAATGTAACACTCTCAGTGTTAATTTAACTCTAATAGTGTTGATTTAACATTTACTGTGTAGGGGACCAAGGGTGAGTAAGTCTCCCTGCTAGAACTGAGACATTGGTTACGGGAGGTTTCCGCTGCCCACTGGATGGAGGAGGAGAAGGCCGGGACCTGGAATTAAGGCCATAGCTTGCCAGGTTTGCGAATTTACTGACTGACCTCTTCCTCAGGCAACAAAAAAAACCCAAAACTTCCAAAGAAAATAATAAATAAAGCAACATCCTTGACCTCCCTAAACTAGATAGAAAGGAGGGAAGGGACTGGTAAAAGGAGATTCAGGGTTTACAAGACAAAGAAACTGAAATGACTGGAGGAATTGGTTGAATTAATGAAACCTTTAAGAAAACAGTAACCAGCTCAGCATGATGAGCTAATTACTGGCTCTAACCAATGAGGGGAATGGAGCTCGCCCCAGCGACCAATTGCTGAGCTGGAGGAGGTAACCCAGTAACAATGGAAAGAAAAAAGCCTGCTCTACCAACCATTCACTGCTCTGGGGGGGTGATCTCTTAAGTGTCCATTCACAGCTCCGCGGGGGCGGTCTCATGCAAGTCCAGTGGCCTTTCCGAAGGGGCTGTCCCTTACAGATTCACTCTAAATATAAGCGAAATTGCAACATACAATGGAAAAACCAATATCTGAGTGTCTGATTGGAAGATTTTTATATATAGAATATAGCTACCATAGATGTTAAACCCTGTGTGGGAAAGTTAGTGTTACATTGCTAGCTTAGCATTAATGCAACATTGAAAATCCCATAGGTGTGCAAACAAAAATTAGTATTACCTTAACAGTGATAATAAAACGTATGGTTTGAACTCTGACATGTCTGAGATGTCACATTTATGACAAAGAAAATGACATATTTGAGCAATGTATGAAAAGAATTACTGGTATATTTCATAATTTTAAATTGGTGATATATACAGGCAATAATAAAAATTGAGAAAACACTGGAAATAATTTATACATTGCGTATATGGTTGGTGTCAATCTGTAGAGGCAGTAAACCTTATTCTCAGAGTCTCAAAATAAAATAAATTCAGTGAATATATATTATACATTTCTACCAATAAATGTGCAGTCATCAATTCTGGAGAAAGATTGATTGATATTTGATTATGAAGACTGATATTTGAACTCAACAGTATAAATAACAGTATAAATAAATAAAAAAAACAGACATTGCTCCAGTCAGAAGAAATGCCCCCCAAACAGCTTGGTACACTTTACCAAGGCAAACAACACTGGGTTAGAAAACTGCTGCTCCAGATATTCAATCTCACAAAGTGTGAGATAGGACAGTGTCACTGCTTAACATTTTTATTAAAAGTTATTGACAATGAGCTCATAGACTTTAATACATCTGTTTACACTCAACTGGAAGTTTAGCACATATTTCCGGCAAGGCATCATGCGATGTAGGAATATGGTGTGCTGGTTGTTGTCCAGGGAGTGTATATTTGCTGTAATGGTCCCATGTGAGACAATGTTTAATTTTTTGGGGGCACATGAACAAAATAATTTCACATAAATCAGTTTGTTTATGCTGCTTCAAGATCCACAGATCTGATTTGTGTTTCCCAAAAGTCTTCTACAATCATCTTTGCTGGTAGACATGGCATCTCATCTCTTGATGAGTCATCTTTACACAACGCCCTTTGGGAAAATTCAGCCCAGATGAGTCTTTAGGTTGGGAAGTAAAATAAAACTGAAAATGAAAAACAAATGTAAACCCCACAGACGTGTAGTTGTAATGTAGCCAGACATTATGGATAAAGTTTTTTTAATATTCCAGTCTAATATGCCTCCACAGCCACGAGAAAATGTATTTTATTCAGGCAAACCATGAGCTGACAATTGATATATACTTTCCTAAACTGACCTGTTTTGTAGTGGGTGTTGGAATATGAGCTCAAAATGAAACCAAAATTATTTCTGTTGGTTATTTTCAATAAAAAAAAGATGTTATGCTGGACAAGACTGTAAAACTGTATCTGGAAATGTGTGTATCATTACACTTGTAAGACCCATACAAAGTTGTCTAAGTTTATATTCTACATTATAAAGATATTTCCTGGGTTGTGTGGCTGAAGTGATCAAGTGTCAGTAGAGCATTTCCTGATGTTCTCTTATTTTCATTCTCAAAAAGCAGAAGTTGTGGCATACAAAAACAATTCCAAGGTTTCTCACATCTATTCTCTGAAGCTGTTTTTATTAATAAGTCTGAACGCAGATAGTAATCTCTAAGTACCTCTAAGTTTTTTTCATGTTCTTGATTTTGCTGAAGGGAAAAACAGCTCAGTGGTTTCATCACTTGTCTTTGAACAGACTGTATGTGTGTGTGTGTGTGTGTGTGTGTGTGTGTGTGTGTGTATGTGTGTGTGTGTAGGATGCATTGTTGACGTAGCACTAGTATATGACACACACACAGAGGAAACACTCATAGATTGTGCTGCTAGCTCAGGTCGCACAACATGTTCTCAGCTCAGATATTGTTTTTCCTTCCAATTTCTATTTTATCTTCTGCTACTGTCACAGGTAAGACACTTCATTCTGCTACTGGTCTGTTATCTCTTATTTCTTTGGATTAATTTAATTTCATATCTCTCTAGTCTTGAAATGAAGATGAATCAGTGGTAGTTTGAATTCACAGTGAGCTTACTTTACCTTCTGTTATTCATATTATTATGATTTATAATGTTACTCCCAAAACTCCAAGAAATGTTAAAATTACTTTAGTCGTATTCTGAGAATGTTTATAAACTCTTATGTTCATTATGTTTATATTCATTTTAGACACTGTTCCAAAGAAAAGTCTGTGAAGCAAAGTCACTGATGAATCACTTTTGGTTCCGTAAAATAATGACAGAACCATTTTTGTAAATAACCCACTTTTATGTCAATCTCCATGTAATGTATTTTCCCTAAAGTCACCAAAACTCCCAGCCTACAGTTCAGGGATCATTATTCATGGAGTTTATTTATCTGTTAGATGGACATTGCTGGAAAATGTAGATGCCTAAATATTTGATGCTGTGAAAGACCCTTTCAATGTTCTTTTTCAAGAACCCAGGTTTCAAGAACCTTTTCCAAAGTTGAAAGAACTTTAGTGTAATGTAAATGTTCTGTATCAAAGGTTTGTTTTTAGTGTCATACATCCAAGACCAGAAGTATTTAGGATTCTTTATTTTTAATAGTGCTGTTATTTATTCCAAACATTCTTCTATGTTCTTATAGAAGTTGCATGCACTATTTAACCTCCTAGGACCTGGCATGTCCACATATGTGGACATCACATTTTGGGTTGTTTAGACCACAAAACTAAATTTTGCCTGGTGTCCTCTTATGAGGCCATTATACTGCCACCTCAGAAATCATCATGTAAACTAATCAGGTGTCAATCAGCCCAAATAGCAAAATAAAGAATGCATGACATGCAAGAGTTTGGGTCTTAGGAGGATAAAGATTATGTGCTCTTTAATTTTGGTCTGAAAGCATTTCATCATTCCAGTACTCTTTACTACTCTGATCTACTCTCAATCATTCACTCTACAGGTGCACAGGAGGTTATTACAGCATCCACAGGAGATACGGTACAGCTGAATTGTCCTTCATCATTTACATATAATGATAGGGTTTATGTTACATGGAAAAAGGATGAAACAATAATTTGTACATATTATTTAGAAAAGAACAAGACTACAAATCACACCTACAACTCTCAAACTCAACTCACGTTCAAAGTAAATCCAAATTCTAATGCACTGAGTATAACTGATATTACAAGAAGCGATGCTGGTGTCTATAACTGTTCATTGCTCAGAGTGATACCTCCACCATCAGTGGAAGACCTCTCAGTCCTGAACCTTCAAGTTAATGGTGATTATTTTCTTATTTAAGCTGTTTTTTCTTATATTTGATTGATTGATGTACAGTGCTCTCTCTAAAAGCTGTTTTTTTCTACTTAATGTCATCTTCTCTCAGCTCCACCAGCTCTTGTAGTGCAGCAGATGAACAGCAGTAATGTCACCTGTGTGGATCTGCTCTGTTCTCTGGAGGGTTTGAGTCCAGAAGGGGTGAACTTCACCTGGACCAGAGGGTCTGAGCAGCTTCTTCACCACAACAGCCCCACCAGCATGAGCAGTGTGCTGAAACTCTGCAAGCCAGACTGGAGAGACAGAGACACAATCACTTGCCACGCCAGCTACTCCAGCAAGCACAACACCTACAGCACCAGTTACACACTCAAAGGTAATAAGAATACTGAACAGTTATGGTGATTGGCTCCCTATGAGGTGCTAATTATTGATTGTATTGATTGAAATATATTACTTCAAGTGAGGGCAAGAAAAATTCAGCCATGTTTAAGATGGTTCATTGCTTCAAATCGCCGGGTTCCTGCTTAGTTAAATGTGTGTCCAATGTTTTCTCTCGGCTTTCTATTCTAATCCATATTTACAAACTGCTGCGATAGTCATTAACCATTGTGACTTTTTCTCATATTTCGATCAATTGTATGAGAAGTGATAACCACAGGACTTTAGAAAAGTTTACAATTATGCAATTCAGTTGGCCGTCAGTGAGACCTCAAATTTCTACTTTCATTGCTTCTCAGTGAAGAAATTATATAGCAAGCTCATTTTTGGTTGACCCCGCAGAGTGAG
Organism: Crenuchus spilurus; assembly: GCA_036984385.1. NCBI lineage: Eukaryota > Metazoa > Chordata > Actinopteri > Characiformes > Crenuchidae > Crenuchus > Crenuchus spilurus. The sequence goes on from BRDA01077502.1 coordinate 19,324, forward strand.
ATTATTGTTCTGGCTCACTGCCATTAGGGGTTGGAGACAAATTGATATAACTTTCTACTGTAAAATTTGATAATAGTACTGAGCAAATAGATGTGCATTGATATTAATACTGATATTAATATGTTCTATGTGCATTACAGAGTAATTTACACAATTTTTGCAGCATTGTATATCATTCAAAATCTATTCAATTACTACTGATATAATACTAAACTATTGTAGCAAAGTTTGGAAGCTAGTCACGTTTTAGCTGATGAATCGTGGTGTAAGGGGAAAATGGTCTTTTTTTACTTTTAAGTAAACCATTATTTTATGCACATTGGTTGACTAATAGGAAGGAAATTAATCTTTGGTTTCATGAACAGTAAGCTCACAGTGTACACCAAAACACAGAAAACAGCATAAACAGGACCACAAAACACAAGCAGTTCACTACAAATCACACTCAGTATACAGATACAGTCACTTAACCCACTTAATCTGATTGCGTTTGGAACAAAACTTTCCTCATAGGTCCTTATCTTAATCAGAGGTATAATATAACACCGTTCAGAAGGAAACAGTATATATCAGTGAAACTATGCTTAAGGTCATTAATAAATACTGCAGCTCTCTGTCAGAGAGAACAATTTTCCCTGATATTATCTCGGCCAATTAATTTCTCTTTACTGATGTTACATGTCTGTACTATATAGTAATGTTCAATACAAGGACACTATCAGGCTGACATGCCCTTTCTGCAGTACATTGTTACTAAGCTTAAAAATCCTGTTTTTTAATTCGATACAATTTCTGACTGAAAACTCTTGCCAACAGTGTTGCTCATAAAATTCTGTTTATCATAAAAGCTGTTGATGTCCCCGGGTGCTTGCACACTTGCACAACAGTGCACAATTTCCACAGACTGATTACAAAGTGTTAGAGGTGGAGGTCAAATTATAGCTGAGTTGTTTTTCCTTTGTGGTGTTCTGGTTTTTTTCTAACAGTTTATACTTTTGTTATCTCCTACAATTTTCTGTCATTCATATCATCCTGATACAAAAGAAGAAGATTCAAGCTAAAACTTCACCAAAGAAAATTTCAAAGAGGATATTGCGGATAACTCAGCTAACTTATAAGGAACTCAGGCTCAATTCTCCTTAAAGGCAGAAGAGCAACTGCTATTCTAATAAAAGTTCTTAAGAAAGACTTAAGAGCATATTTCAATGTAAGAAACGTTCACTTCATACTTCATTCATTCATTCATTATCACACCCGCTCAATCCCCATCAGGGTCGCGGTTCACTTCATACTTCAGAATTTTATTTTAATTCCACGAAGTGAGATGAGAAGTTAATTAATAGCAATGTTTTGTTATTAGTCTAATACTGTGGGGGCTATTTTAGCTGTAACAGAATTGATGGGTTAGTTGTAACAGTCACTAAAACATCTGGTAAAAATCATGTGCACATTATTCATTTAATTCAGTTTTATACTGGACCAAGTGAGTTTTCCAACCTAAAGACATAAACTATCATTAAAATAAATATGAATAGTGAACAGAGGCTGGATCAAATGTTTTGACTACAAAGTAGACACCATAAAATGAAGCTGTGCATTAAAATCTAAAAATGGCCCAGAGTGGCTCAGCAGATTAAGGCGCTGGCACTATGATCGTTGTCACTAGGATCACAAGTTTGAATCTCCATCATTCTGCTTGCCATCGATAGCCGGGGCCTCGAGAGAGCAAAACTGCCTGTGCTCTCTCTTTGTGTTGGGTACTCTCCCTTGTACTATAAACAGTGTCAACTGACTCAACTGATGTCTACTGGGCAGTCTATCAGAACTGGAGATTTGCGCTTTCCTCCAAGCATGCTAGCTGCTAGAAGCAATGTGTAACCAGCAGTTCATAAAAAAGGGGCTTGACATCACTTGTATCAGAGGAGGCCTGTGCTTGTTTGCCTCCTCCCAAGGGACATTGCAGTGATAATGTTAGGGAGAATAAAAAGGGGCAGGTCAATTGGCTACTAAAATACATTGGGAGAAAATCAGTGTAAAAATTTGAGTGCATGTGGACTATTCTCACTGTCATAACACTGCTGTATGGATGTTGCATCTATCATATACAGTGTTTATATGATAATAATAATATCAGTGTGAATTCTGAGACTTAAAAATATATAAAAATTCTTATGTTATTCTTTATGGTGACTTCACAAAGAAATATTACTAACTAATTACTAACTAATGATTACTAACAAAATTAATTGATGACGCTGAGGATATGACAAGCTGACCAAAATGTCTTCCATGTTTTGTGAAAACCATGTATCATTTTTCTAAAAGGTTTTTGTTTTTTTGTGTTGTTTGTACACAGCAGATACTGTTTACATTGTACAAATATTTCATGATGAATGGACCAATAGAAAACAATTGGAATAGAATCTATTTACATTAACTTACATTAAAAGTTGAGCATTTTTTGTCTTCTGATAAAGTGACCATTTTGGAGAAAAATGGTTTTCAGTGATGTGTTTGAAACTCTGATGTGTTACATTTTAACACCCTTTAGTTTGTGGTATGTTCTCCTTTATATTACACTGATTAAAAATTGAAAATGTGGTTAAAGTATCATTATAATATTGCATTGTTGGAGCTCTAGTGATTCCTTACCTCAGACTTCTATCTTATTTTATGTATTTTCAGAGAGTCGTGGGGATCTGCGGATACCCTGGAAAGTGACAGGCTCAGTAGTCTGTGCATGTGTGGGACTGATCGTCATCATCCTCATCAGTGTAGCCCTCTATAAACGTAAGTATACTTGCTGAAATCTCACAAAGCACAACTTTGTAATGTTGTTCAGAGATAAACATTAGGATCATTTCTACTGCAGTTTGTCCTCATTTAGAATCAAACGTTATAAATAAAGACCTCACTACAGGCTTCTGGAGAATTTCAAAGAGGAAATTGCGACCTTCCTCCACCTCCAGTTTGACACTTCTTGCTGACATCTTCTTTCCTGACATGCTTTCTGTCATAATTCTGAGCCCCTCCTCTCTCGTTCTTAGTATTTTTATCTTTCTCATTCAGATGCTTGAAAACCTGTGAGTGACCTTCAACATGGAAATATAATAAGTCGATATTCATAACATATATTGTGATCAATTTTTATACTTCAAGCTGCAACACATATGAATCTGTAAGAGCCATTATTAACCCTTTTAGTATTCTGCTCAGCCATTTGTTAGAGCACATTTAAGTCACTATACGTATATTCTTGAAAAAGGCATTGAACGCAATGTGATTTTGCCATCTCTACCAATCGGTAGATGCATGTTAGGCAAAAAAACATCTTCTAGAAGTCAAACCAGCTGCATGCAAACTAGCAATGCTTCATTCCCAAACAACAAGGAGTAACCTGGATCAAATGCCATTAGTGCTGTTTCACCACCACACAAATAAGTGAGGTGTTTAAAAAGTGAACAAAATGATAGTTATTGCAGTTTTTATATTTGTAGTTTATGCTCTGATTTTACCACAACGTGTCATCTCATTGCATGTTTAGGATGTTAAAGGGTTAAGAAGAATATTCTAAAGGCCTGATTAAGAGATTTAAGTAAAAAAACTTCACCAAAGGGAATTTCAAAGAGGAAATTGTGGAAAACACCACCCTCCCATTTACGTGAAACTGGGGTTCAATTCCCCTTCCAAGCAGAAGAGCAACTTATACTATTAAGAGTCCTTGAGAAAGACTTTTAGTCAGAGTATCTTTCATATATCTAAATGTAAAAAAAGTTTGCTTAGTACTTCAATAGTCTGTTTTGCTTCCTTTAATATTAAGTGAGATGAGAAAGTAATTAAATGGCAACGTATAAAAACATGTCATGTCTCACTACATTAATAGGAGATTATTAGGAGACAGTGAGGTCCAGAGTGTTTGAAGTGAAGCAGCCAACATATGTTATCTGCAAATGAAAATATATTTCTCGTTTCTAGCATCTACTGTTTATAAACAATTCAGTTATTAGTAAAGTAAATTTAAGCAATTTACCTCACAGGTGAATTTAATTGCAAAACAATTGAGGGTTTAGCTGTAACTGTGACCTTCAAATTGGCCTCCTCCAAGTTTAACACCTCATGTGGAAATGTAACAAGTAGACCTTAATAACATACTCTGATAAATGTCAAATGTGCTTCAAGCTGCAGCACAAATGAATATTATTATTATTATTATTATTATTATTATTATTATACTATACAAAATAAAGAGGAAAATAATGTAAACTCTTTTAAAGTTTTCCCCACTAGAGGATAGTAGAGAGTCATTCTTCTGTCAGCCTGTCTCAGTTCTGCCTATTGTACCTGACCTGCACCATTCAGCACAGCAAATTGTTAGTGTTTATGGTGATTGTATGACTATATCAGACCCAACAGTGTTATTTAGACACCTCAGTGTCACTACTGTGTAACCACATTTCATTAATTAATGACCACAGTTAACAAAAGCGCAGAAATGCTACTGTGGTCAGAATCTGACTGCTGATGTGTAGAGGGTGATAGCAATTATGTGGTAACAGGTGACCTATATACAATCAGTACATATATACTACAGTAATCATTTTGAATAAAGATGCCATTCAGTGTACATGCTTTGTAAAAACAAAAATATATATATTAACACACTACATTGATGCTTGAAAGTTGTGAACCCTTTAGAATGTTCTATGTCTGCATAAATATGACCTAAAACATCATCAGATGTTCACACAAGTCCTAAAAGAAGATAAAGAGAACCCAGTTAAACAAATGAGACAAAAAATATTATACTTGGTCATTTATTTATTGAGGAAAATTATAAAAGTATGTAAACCCCCAACCCCACCCCAAAAAATTCCCCAATCCCTGGATTAAATACAAAAAATAAGTTCTACAGTTTAGTTTGATAGCGACAGATACAGTGCCTGCCATAATTATTGGCACCCCTAGTTAAAATGTGTTAAAAGCCTTAGAATAAATAATTTTTTTATTGCAGAAGCATAATCTCATTCTGAAAAAAATGTAGAAGGAAGCAACCTTCAACTCAAGTGAAAAATAAAAAATAAAGAAAAAATCCTGATGAAGAAATAATTATTTCCCATAAAATGACCTGTTCCACAATTATTGGCACCCTTAACAATTTCTTGGAAATAAATGTATTTGAACCATTTATGTCATTTCTACTGTAGTTTATAAAGTGAATCAAAGTATCTAGGAACCTTTAATTAGTAATTCATCACTTCCTGTTTCCCTGGTGTATCAATATGGCATTACACAGGCCTATTTCTCTTACTTACTCTTAAACATGGGAAAGACAAAAGAACACACTATTCAAGTAAGGCAGATGTGTGTTGACCTTCATAAATCAGGCAATGGCTACAAGAAAAAAAGCCACTCACCTGCAGATGCCCTTATCTACAGTCAGAGCAATCATCAAAACGTTCAAAACATCTGGAACTGTGACAAACAAGCCTGGAAGAGGATGCAAGTGCATCTTGCCACCACGGGCAGTGAGAAGGATGGTAAGAGAAGTAAAAAGTTCTTCAAAGCTCACTGTAAGAGAATTGAATCAAATGGTAGCATCTTGGGGATACGAAGTCTCCCAAACAACCATCAGACGCTATCTACATGCCAACAAGCTGTTTGTGAGGCATTCATGAAGAAAGCCTTTTCTGAGTTATACTCATAAGTGTAAATGGGTGGAGTTTGCCAAGCGGTTCTGGGATTTTAACTAGGACTGTGTGCTTTGGTCAGATGAGACCACGACACAGCTTTTTGGCAACAAACACTGTAAATGTAACACCAAGGATAAGTACGCAAAAAAACACCTCATGCCCACTGTTAAGTATGGGGGAGGACCGGTGATGCTGTGGGCCTGTTTCTCCTCCAAAGGACCTGGGAACCTTGTAAGGACACATGGGATCATGAACTCTTTGAAATAGGAGATTTTGAATCAGAATCTGGTGAAACTGACGATGGGTCGTCACTGGGTCTTTCAGCAAGATAATGACCCTAAACGTGTGGGCAAATCTACTCAAAAATGGTTCACAAGGCACAAATTCAATCTCCTCTCATGGCCATCTCAGTACCCAGACCTCAACCCAATAGAAAACCTGTGGGGTGAGCTGAAGAGGAGAGTGCATAGGAGAAGACCCAGGACTCTGGATGATTTAGAGAGGTTGTGCAAAAAGGAATGGTCGAAGATGCCTCTTTCTGTATTCTCCCATCTTGTGAAGAGTTATAGGAGAATATTAAGTGCTGTCCTGTTGGCAAAAGGAGGTTGTACAAAGTACTAACAGCAGGGGTGCCAATAATTGTGGCACACATGATTTCATGGAAAAGATTTATTTCTTAATGTGTGATTTTTCCCCACCAAATAAAGGCACTTGAATTAAAGCTTAGTTTGTTCTCTTTTTTTGCATTGTTGTTCTATATTATTATTATTTAAAAAAAATAGAAGCCAAAGAACACTTCTTAACAAGGGGTGCAATACTTATGGAGGGCGCTGTATGTGCTGTAGTTTAGATAGTGATAGTTAGGTATGTTCTGTAGTTTATTTTATCAATAGATAAATTCTCTAGGTTAGTTTGTTAGTAATCATTAGTTAAGTTCTGTAGTTTAGTTTCTTAGCAATTGCTAGCTAACTTCTATAGTTTTCATTTGTTAGCAACAGATACATTTTGTAGTTTAATTTGTTAGAGATAGCTAGATACGTTTTGTAGTTTTTTGTGGTAGCAAATACAAATGATAGCTAGATACAGTAGTTTTACTTTAGTAGTGATAGATAGCTTAGTTCTGTAACTGTTAGTTTAGTTTGTTAGAGATAGATAGCTAGGTTCTGTGGTTTCGTTTTTTAGCAATAGCTAACTGGCTAGTTCTGCAGGTCTAGCAGATGCCCCACTAACATGTTTGGTCAACTATAGAGCAAGGCTTCTACTTTTAAATGTGTATTCTTGAGTGTGTGTAACAAGGGTTTGTCACTTTACTACTAATGCATGCATTCAGTGTATTTAAAAAAATTAAAAGAAAAACTAAAACATTGCATGCTTTCTCTGAACAAACTTTATGTATTCAGTATGTTTAAAGAAATAGTTACATGTCATAAAAATAATACATTTGTTGGGGAAAGCTTATGCAATGTTTTATTTAACATATTTAATATATTATTTAACTCATATGATGTATTAGCTTGAGCTTTGGTGAGCAGGGTGTCCCCAAAGTTGAACTGAAACCTACACCACTGTTATTTAGAAATAGATGCATTAAAATATATTATTTTATTCCAGCACCTACCATTTACAAACTATTCAGCTATAAGCAATATGAATACATGATGCAAATATTACAACTTACCCCATAAGCAGAATTATTATAAAAGACTGAGGGGATAGTAATAACAGTCACAAAAGGTCTGATAAAGTGATAATGATACGTACATCTACTGTACATATGAAACTCTGTGTAAACTGTTCCTTCTCCCATGTGCTTTTCTCCTTCTCCCATTGTTTACATTGCACACACATCAGGGTAAATATGTAGAAATTTTATGTAATAAAAGCATGGAATTTAAGAAATACATGTCTGAAGACCATCATAATTTACAGATGATGATGTTATGTGATGCTATGTGAATGCTAGAGCACGGCCAAATATATGATCTATGTGGACCCCACAAAACATGACCTGTGAGTGAATTGTTATTTCCAATGCATTTTATTCATAAATAATCCATCATTTTTTCTGTATGTCTCTGTCTGTGTGCAGGTAAGAAGAAAATATCTTCCAATGGATCTACAGTCTACACCAACAAAGTTTATGAGAACTTTAGATACCTCACGCCTAGTGCTGAGCCCAGCCTTGGACCACATACTCCAACTAATCCCAGTCCTAGATCACAAACTCGTACAACTCTTGGCCCTAGACCACATACTCAAACTACTCCCAGCCCTAGATCACAAACTCGTACAACTCTTGGCCCTACATCACATACTTCATGTAGTCTCAGCCTTAGACTGCATACTCCAACTACTCTCATCCCTAGATCACATACTCTAACTACTCCCAGACCTACACCACAGGGTGCAAGTCAAACTATGAAAGAAGAGTGCATCTATGAGAACTAACATGAACTGAGGCTCTGCTATTGTAAAACTAGGGCTCCACTCTCTGTAAATACGACTAGTCACTTTATATTCTTATCAGTGAAAGTGCCACGACACTATTCAAGCTCTTCTTTGCATGCAGTGCCTCTGCAGGTTTTAAAACTGTGCCATCACTTTGTAGTGGTTTGGTTTTGTTTCTTGTAAATAAATAACACATTACCAAAAATTATGTGGTCATACTTCTGTACAGTCTCCACAACTGAGCAGTGAAGCTAAAAGCCAGCCACAATGTTGTCTCAAGACTTCATGCTCTTAATCTCCAGTCTGAGAAGGTGTAAGCAGAAATGACCACATTTGGGTGAGAACAGCAGTGAGAAAACGCAGTCCATCTTCATGTTCTCATAGTTGGTGACTGCTTTTGACATTCAGCCATCATGACCTGATCTGACAGTTACTCTACTGTGACACAAAACAAAACGTGGACTGAAAAAGTAGTTATACACACACCTTAATGATTCAACAATTATATCAATTCTAGTGCTTTGTAGTGAAGACATTTCTATAAGACCGCCAGTGAGCTATAGTAACTTGTGAAAAATGGGGTATGATATGTGCCCTTTAAAATCCCCTGGTATTCAGGCAGTCCATGATGCCATGTATATACACTGCTCAAAAAAATAAAGGGAACACTAAAACAACACAATGTAACTCCAAGTCAACCACACTTCAGTGAAACCAACCTGTCCAGTTAGGAAGCAACACTGTACATTGTGGTAGCATGAGGTGATGTCTACAACCCACAGAAGTTGCTCAGGTAGTGCAGCTCATCCAGGATGGCATATCAATGCGAGCTGTGGCAAGAAGGTTTGCTGTGTCTGTCAGCACAGTGTCCAGAGCATGGAGCAGATACCAGGAGACAGGCCAGTACACCAGGAGACATGGAGGGGGCCGTAGGAGGGCAACAATCCAGCAGCAGGACCGCTACCTCCTCCTTTGTGCAAGGAGGAACAGGAGGAGCAGAGCCAGAGCCCTGCAAAATGACCTCCAGCAGGCCACTAATATCCATGTTTCTGCTCAAACTGTCAGAAACAGACTCCATGAGGGTGGTATGAGATTTTGAGTATGATTCCAAATCCAGACTTCCAAGGGTTAATAATTTTGAATTACATTGATCATTTTTGTTATTTTGTAACTTAACTTAATAACTTAACGCATTCCACTATGTAATAAATAAAGATTTTCAACTGGAATATTTTATTCATTGAGATCTAGGATGTGTTATTTTAGTGTTCCCTTTTTTTTGAGCAGTATATATATTTATGCATGTTCAGGTGATCCTAAAAACCAACACACTTTTCACTTACTTGAATGGTGTTTTCACATGTCGTTCCAATGTTGACGAATGACTAAGATAATCTGTCACCTCATATATTAAAAGGATGTAAAAAAAAAACACCTGCTGGACCACCTGCAGTTTGCATTTCATGCAAACAGGTCACTGGTTGTTGCACTCAATATGGAACTGCACTACATAATGCAACACCTAGAACATATGCATTAAGAAACTGTACCTGCCCCAGGAGCTGTTGAGCCAGTTATACTCCTCAGTCATAGAATCCATTTTATGTTCATCCACAGTCTGGTTTGGAGAAGCCACAAAACACGACATGAACAGACTGACAGTAAAGACATCTGAAAAAAATAATTGGTGCTTCCCCACCCTCCATTCAGGATTTGTACTTGAGGACTAATAAAAATCACTACCAAATCCTTGCAGCCTGGTTACAACCTCTTTCAACTCCTCCCTTCCAGTTCCCTTCATTTAATCTGTATGTTACTTGTGTTTTGTGTATTCTGTAAATAATAGGCAAACTGATAACATATGTCTGCGTATATTATTTGCATAGTCTGTGTATATTATTTACTTTATTTTAGGTATTGTCTGTAAATTATATGTCTGTATTATGTCTCATTATCTGTATATATGTATATTGTACATCATACCAGAGAGACAACAACAGCCGGAAACAAATTCCTCACATATGTCAAAATACTTGGCCAATAAACCTGATTCTGATTGCTAACAAATATGTTCTGCAGCTTTGCAAGGAGCTGATAAGTTATGCTAATATAAGCGTAATACAGTCTGAGCTGTAACATTACATCCTTCTACAATATGTGATGTAGGTAATACAGGAAGCTTTCTTTGTAGTTGTATAGATTTAACTTTACCAATTATGAATTGCTGAATGTACACTGTAAGTATTTTATAGATGGCTGTATCACATTTAACCTACATACCTAGCTAAGAAGCTAGCTAACTAATCAGATATCTTGCTTAGCTGATTCTATGATAACCTTTGGACTAAACGTAAATGTAATATAGAAATCACATTAGATATCAAAATCCTTCCTAAGGATTTTAGGGTAATTTGCACAAAATGCCTTAAGCACCTCTTTGCTGTGAATTAACCTAAGAGTGGTGTTAGCATCAGACTACTCTATGATTGCAGAATACTAAGGAGAGAAAGAATACTGAAGCATATAAAAAAGAAGTGAAAGAAATACTGCGAGGGGCCTCTTTTCTTTTAAAATGTGTGTCCAATGCTGCAACAGCAAAGGAGGAAATAAAGTTAATATGTACATGTGTGGTTATATTTGACCTGAATTGCCTCCATAAAGCTAATGTTAATCAAGACTACATAGCTTATAGCTTTTTGTACAATAGTAGGTGCCCATATTGTGCTGTAACTCTACTCTATTGCTCCTGCCCTTCAAACAGCCTGAGTTTCCTGCTTATTGTAGGAAGCTGTAGATCGTTTACCTGTTGAGTATATTGTTAAACAAAATTATGCTTTTTAGGCTTTTATTTCAATTATTAAGATGAGTTTTTATCTGTATAAACAAGTTGTAAACCTATTTTGTGTTCTGAATGAGTGTTCTCTTTAAACTTTTGCATGTAATGTTCAGCATATAATAATAACACATCAATAGCTTGAAGGGTTATAAAAAGTCAAATAAAAACTGTTTACAAAAAATACTTTTTTATTTTGCTCTACCTGCTGTTATCCAGATTTCTGAATTTGTCATATATGTTTCTTCTGTGAAAGTTGGTGGATAACAGCTGAAGACAACTAGCAAGAAGTCAGGTTAGCTAGCAACTTCAAAGCACAACTCATACACTGTGTAAACTGACAAGAACTTACTGCATCAAAGCAAGAAACTCCCGTGTGGTCAACCTCATCTATGTTTCAGTACATCTTCACAATTCAAATGTTGATGTTCATGCACCATTCACTACTGACTGAAGATCAGAGCAGAGTAGCTGTTTGTTTGACACTCTCGAAGGGCTAAAAGATAGACTAACATTTCATACCATAAAACATTGTTACTGGAAATGATAATGTTGTATTTTACACAATACAGGTGGAACTTACCAGTGCAAAATTTCTGCCTAGTGCAAATTTTTGTCTAACCTCAGCTTCTAACCTCTTAAAAAATTTGCTTCAAATAAAATATATTTCTGGAATAAGCAATAATATACACTGCCTGGCCAAAAACAAAGTCACCACTTGGATTTAACTAACCAAATAGATAAGAGCCTCCCATTGGATAATTACTGCATTGGTGATTATTTTTCAGCTGACAACAAGTTATTCAACCCTAACAACCATCAAAAGACATCCTGTGGTTGTGGAAAAGATGTTAATCTGTTTCAGAAAGGTCAAATTATTATCATCAAGCAAAGAAAACATCTAAGGAGATGTTTAGATTAAGAACTGTCCAACACATTATTAAAAAGTGGAAGAACATTGGGGGAAACATCATCTTCCAGGAAGAAATGTGGCCTGAAAAAAATCTTGAATGATCGTGATCGCGGTCACGATCACTTAAACATTTGTTGAAATCAAATTGTATTTAAAAATCACAGTAGAACTCAGGGATATGTTTAATAGTGAAAGTAAGAGCATTTCCATACACAATGTGAAGGGAACTCAAGGGATTGGGACAAAACAGCCTTGTAGTTTTACAAAAAACACTTATGACAGTGGATAACTGGCAGAACCGGTTTCAATTTGCTAGGGAGCATAAAGATTGGACTCTGGAGCAATGGAAAAAGGTCATGTGGTCTGATGAGTCCAGATTTACCCTGTTCCAGAGTGATGGGTGCACCAGGTTAAGAGGAGAGGTGGCTGAAATGATGCACCCATCGTGTCTAGTGCCTACCGTATAAGCCTGTGGGGGCAGTACCTCTTCCTTAATGGCACAGGCATATTCCAAGATGACAGTGCCAGTATTCTTTGGGCTCAGATTGTGAAAGAGTGGTTCAGTGAGTATGAGACATCATTTTCACATCAGGATTGGCCACCACAGAGTCCAGACATTGAGAATCATTGGTATGTGCTGGAGAAGACATTGCACAGAGGCTTAAATCTCCTTTCATCAGTACAAGATCTTGGGGAAAATGTATGCAAATCTGAACAGAAATAAATGTGACATTGCAGAAGCTTGTGGAAACAATGCCACAGTGAATAGTGGACTCTTAAGAGGTAGATGTGCTCAAATCTAAAGGGTTGTATTGTAAGGTCCACTGTCACCTCAACAATTACTTCAATTCCACTGCAACAATTATATTTATAACACACACACACACACACACACACACACACAAATATATATATATATATATATATATATATATATATATATATATATATAGATAGATAGATAGATAGATAGATAGATAGATAGATAGATAGATAGAT